>CAUYPK010081900.1:0-21073 GCA_963574355.1 Loris lydekkerianus
GATCACTCTATTGTTGCTGGATCTTTGTAGGGAGTGACCCTGTGTAGCTCTTCTGGGGCTTCCCCAGCCAGGGAGTTCTGGTTGTGAGAGCAGCTCTGGAGTGTGACACACCCGGATCCAGCAACTGGGTGGGGGGTGGTGCAAATGGTTCTGGGAGTGCCTGGTGCCCAATGACTTTGGCACAGAGAGCCCAAGTCTCCAGCATTCTCTGGCCACAAGAAGGGCTCCTCGCAGAGGCAGGGATGGCTCCCAAGGGCACATGGCTACCAGAGTCCTTAGGCAGATGAACAAGCCAGTGTGGAGGCAGGGAAAGTACAGGAGGGAGGATGTGGTGCTGCGTGGCTCCTGTAGTTCCTGGTTAGGGCATGTGGAGGCCAGGTGGGGGCAGGTTGTGGGTCACAGTGCAGCTCCTAGGGAAGTCCGGGCAGGTGTGTGTCATGTGTTGTGGTGTAGCTCTTCAGGAGGTCTGGGTGGGCACCGATCACAGGTCCTGAGTTGTGGCACAGCTCTTCGGGAGGTCCGGAGGGTGCCAGTCATGTTTTGTGGCACAGGTCTTCCAGAGGTCCGGGTGGGTGCCCAGAGATTCTTAATATTACGAACTATTTTTATTACTATTTCTTGTTAGTTATTGATAGCATAACTGAATTTGTATCAGGCAGGCTTATTGAATATTTTTATGAGTTTTAGTAGTTTATCATTCCAGCGGCCTTCAATGCTTATATGACTTCTTTGATGAGATGTTTCACTGAAGCCAGATGCATACCTGCCCTTGGTATTTTTCACCAGTAAATTTTTTTAAACATTTCCCACGCTGACCATCATCCATGCCAGATGCTACCTTAAGCACATCATGTGCATTGTCTTACTTGAGCCTCACAGCAACACCACTTGATTTTATTATTGTCCCACTTACAAAAATGGGAGGCTGAGAAAGTGAGTTGTTTCAGGCCACACAAATGGTAAGAGTCTGGGATGAGATGAGGTATCTTTGACTATAAAGCCATGCCAGGCACTCTACACTGGTGTTACTCAAAGTGTGGGTCTCACACCTATTCACTGTGAGGCAGGCAAAGTCTTTATTATTCTCTTATATACACACTTTTTATGAAAAGTGAAAACATGGTCTCAATGAAAAATGTGGCAGTTTTTATATTTGTACCTATGCTATGTTTTCTCTGATTATCTAGAGGGTGCCCCCCCCCCAAATTATATATGTACACATTTTAGGAAATGAAAAAACTGTATTAAAATTGTAATACTCAAGTCACACTTGACTTCTGCAAGTATAAGAGATACGTACAAGATATAATATTCAAGACAAGAAATGTGATTAGTATATATTATTATAATTTTAATACTTAAATTTTTTTTTTCTTTCTTAAAATGTGTATACATTTTTTGGGCACCCTCTATTTCTGTCAGAGATATTAATTAGCATTAAATAAATACAGAAAGTGCCAAAAAGTGCATACACATTTTAAGAAAGGAAAGAACTGTATTAAAATAGTAATACTCAAGTTGCATCTGATTTCTGTAGGTAGAAATACAATATATCATGACTTGATGCCTATAACTCAGTGAGTAGGGAGCTGGCCACATATACCAAAGCTTGTGGGTTCAAGCCCAGCCTGGGCCTGCTAAACAACAACGGCAACTGCAACCAAAAAATAGCCAGACATTGTGGCTGGTGCCTGTAGTCCCAGCTACTCAAGAGGCTGAGGCAGGAGAATCCCGTAAGCCTAAGAGTTTCCGGTTGCTATGAGCTATGACGCCACAGCACTCTACTAAGGGTGACATAGTGAGGCTCTGTCTCAAAAAAAAAAAAAAAAAAAAAAGGATATCGTATACAAGATACCAAATTGATATTTATTGATATACATTGATATATCATAATTGATATATTATAATTTTAATAGTTATTTCCTTTTTTGGCATCCTCTGTGTATATTTTTGTTAGTAATTGTTAACATATATTTTTGTTAACTTACATATATGTTAATTCGAAAAATAAAAATGAAAGATCATCTTTAGTAATAAGTACAAAATTGGAGGCTGGTATCTTGTCTGTTTTTTATTTTTTTTCTGGATAACTATTTTTATTGTATTTTATGAAAGTATCAGTTGATAACATTTTGAAAATCTTTTTATAAATGGGATTATTTTAGTGATAAGTTGGGAAGCACTGACTACATGCCCTTTCTCTCTAAAGATATCTCTTCCTGGCTTAAGTGCATGATGTGTAAACAGAGTGGCACAGAATTCCCCCATCCAGCCCCCGTTACTACAGACTGCGATCTTCCAGAGTTCTAAAAGGCAAGAATCTACTGTTGACCTTGGAAATACCTAAGCTCTGTGTTGGGGAAGTACCTCTGCTCTGAGCTGAAGAAAGGTCTCTACCACTCTTTAGATTCAACTTTCCACTGCTGGGAAAATAAAATATTGAGCTTGAGTATAACTATCTCATGCTGTTCACTGTGAGGCAGGCAAAGTCTTTGGAGGTTAATTATGTGGTTGTTGACAATGCTAATGAAAGACGAAAGGACAGTGTTTGAACATGGATTGACGTATTTGGGCCATCCATACAGCTGAGTTTGTACAGTAATATTGAGATACATCATTCAGTCTAGGAAGAAATATGTGATATCTGTAGGGAATTATAGATTAAAAAATTTAAGATCAAACCTCATATCTCAGTAAAAGTCATATCTGACAGATCATTCTATGTTGTGATAGAACCAGCCGATGAATTTATAATCTTGTTGCATTGTTTTTAAAAAATAATTATCTGGCTATGTTTCTGAGTGTGCAATGTTACCATATTTCAAACATAACAATTAGTAGAACTAGCAGAAGTAATATAGCTTTTACATTTGGATTTTAACTTTATGTCTCTCATACAAAGATTTTTATAGCAGCCCTATTTAGCTCATGGAAAAAAATGGGAAAAGATCCAAATATTTAACAATAGAAGAATTTTTAGCAAGCCAGCTTTATAAATATCATGAAAAACTGCATAATCTTTTAAAATAAGTAAGCATAATATATACCAATTTATTATAATGGCTCTATAAAAGAGTATCAATCAAAAATAGAAAATATATACAAATTATAATAGCAAAAATAAGTTCTTGTGTTCAGAAAAAGAATTAGATTATAGTCATGTGGAATTATTGTGTGCTTCTTATCTCTAAAAGTATGATAAAAATATTGAAAAGCACACTTTTAGGTTGGAATTTTAAGACAATCACACTGACATATAGATAGTTGACACAAATTTAGGAACTTTGATAACTCTTAAATAGGGTAGTAGGTAGCACAAGAATAAAAGCAAATGAGTATTTTAAAAAGCCATCTAGAACAGGGGTCAGCAAACCATGACAGGGAAAATCCTGCCTGCTTTTGTAAATAAAGGTTTTTTGGGGGGTGGGGACATACACACTCATTTGTTTACACGCTATCTCTAACTGGTTTCAAGCTAGAAGGACAAAGTTGAACACTTGCAACAGAGAGCATTTTGGCCTGCAAACCCTAAAATATTTGCCACGTGGCCAATTCCTAATCTAAGGTATTGCTTGAGGAAATGAGAGTCTATTCTCATCTATGGGATTTCCATTTCAATAACAGATATGGAAGAAAGACCCAATGTTACATCAAATTGTTTAGGTCAAAGTCTGCAAACAAGCACAGCTGACTGATTGTAGGCTCAAGAGGTTTGAGGAAACAACCATGTCACTTTTTCATAGTTAAGCAATCTCTGAACACAGGATTTTATTTCTGAGAAAGATAGTCACCCCTACGGGCATCAGAACTCCACAACGTGGATGTGGAGTGCAAGTGAGTGATGGTAGCCTAAGTGGCAGCCCTGGTCAGCTGAGTCCTTCAAGGGTCCCACAGGAGCTTCCTCTCTTACAAGGCTACCATGGAGGTAGCTGTCTGTGCCTTCCTAGGAGCAGAGAGTGCTTTTAAGGCAACATCAAATTTAAAAAGAAAGGTTAATCTATGAATTTCCTGAATGTGTCAGAGAAAGAATGAGTCTGGGGGAAACTAATGGGCAGTAAACCAAGAAAAGTGCAAATTCTACTTCTCGAGACCTCTTGGTGCCTATGCCCATACATACAGGCTTCTTTCTGCTGTTTCTGTGGCATCCTGTGAGTTCTCACACTTTATTTTCTGCCTTGGGCTACAGACAAGCAGCTTGTTCCAAAATGGATTTACATTTTGTATTGTAGAGCAGGCCATCAGAAACTACATACTTGACTTTGTCCTCTGTTCTTAAAAACATATGTTAGCCACTTCCGGAACAATTAACTCTGTGTTGAGGTGGCCTCTGTGGATACGATTTTAATCTTTTGTAAAAGAAATGAAATGTATCAGTTCAGGCCCTGGAGAGGAAAATTAGTAGTTTTTAGCAGTTTCTGGAGTAAGATGAAAGATTATTTTGCAAACTCCTTTTTTCTGATCACCCCTCCAGGTGATTAGAGGTAAAATCATCTTTGAAATAAGAGAGAATTCTAGCATACCTGCTATACACTATACACTTATTATATTAAAATATTCAAGTACAGAAGACTTCCTAAACAGACACACATGCACACACACAGTGAGCTTGATAATGGCCCCAGAACACATGGACCTAAAGATCTTGGGAGTAGGGCTGGAGGTCCTGTTAAGTCAGGGAAGATTGTATCAACACCCCATTCTTCCCTGTCTGTGCTATCCTTTTCTTCTTATCCCCCTTTGTCAATTTATTTCCCCCAAACATCCTCAACCCAGCAGCTAGAGTGATTACCAAAATTCTCCTGGCACTAAGACTGTTTTCTGATGATGTATACTAAAGTACCAGTGACACACCTGTAATTCCTCTTAGGCATATTCACATTAAAACAAAAAATAATCAAGGAGAGAGAGCAGTGCTTTACTGAAATAAATTTATTTCTAATAGTTGCATTATAAATATCATGATGTTTGTTGGCAAAATATTTTTTTGGATGACTATGAGAGAGAGGGCTATGAAGCATCCCTCATGTCACACTGCCCAAACACCCTTAACTCCCTTTGTTGTGAACCCCCCTTCCCTGGTTGCTAAGAGCACTTACTCAGGATCCCAAAGGGAGACCACAGTGCCAGGCCCAGCTTCCCTACCCTAAGCATGCAGCTTCCAAACTCCACAAACACGTAGAACAGCAAATGCAAACCAAGGTAGCTCCACCAACTGGTGGTAAGGTCAGGGCTCCACTTTGCTTTGTCTACCCATACTCTCTCTGTGCAGAGAGACAGAAAGACACTGGGAGAACTACTGGTACAGTGCATGGAAAAGATCGCCCAGGCCCGTCTAGAATCAGACAAAGCTCTAGAGAGGAACTAGTGTGAGGGGCTGAGGCTGAGGGCCTGAGCGTTTAGCAGAGCTCACTGGGAAAGAGGGTGATGATGGCAGGAGCTGTTCTGGACTAGACCCAGTGGGTAAACTTACTGAAGGCCCTCCCTTTTCTTACTGTGCCCCTAAGCTGGCAGTTCCTTCCCACTGCCACCACCCACCTGCCCTCCCCTGGGCCAGGCCTTTCTCATCCTCTACTGTTGCTGTCCACTGGGCTTCTAGTCCATGACACAGAGGCAGCACCGCAGATGAAATGAATGATTTTAAAAGGGATGGCTGGTGCTTGCTCAGGCACAACAGCAATCACTTGTCTTTATTCACTTTCTTACATACCCAAACTCATCAGATAAAAATAATCCAAGTATAAAGAAGACAAAAGGTAAAGATTCCTTATCAGTGTTAATACAGCAAAGTATGTACACACCTTTCTAAACTAAGAATATCCTATTTGGAGATAAACAACAATGGAGATGAATCACAAAGGGCTGGGTTGTCTGTTCTGTTTGCCCACTTCCATAAATGACTAACTGAAAGTTATTGTGTAAATAGAGGTAAGGAATAAAGTGCAACGGTCCATTGCCCCAGGCAGATCTATCTCCAGCTACGACTTGGCGAGGGCCCTCCAGCACATTCTTTCCTTTAAGGCGTGACTGCCTGCATTTTTCAGCAAAGCCGCTTATGCGAGTTGGGGGAGAATATCCCCCAAAACTCACATCTAGCCCAAGTACTGGAATTGTTCCTTCTCAGAGCCTCATACCTCAAGGAGCACAAATGAGACTGATTCACCTTACAAGGGTGCAGCGACTGTGCCCTTTCACTCTACCGTCAGAAGATGCCTGTTGTGCCATAACCTTTATCCATTTTCTTTTTCTTTCTCTTTCTCAGACCCTGACTCTGAGGGAAAAAAAAAAAAAAAAATCTGCACTAAGATTTTCTTTAATAATAATGGATTACTTAGTTGACATTCTTATGTAAAATGTTTGCATTTTAAAATGAGTAAGGAAAAGATAGAATTTCTGAGGAGGAAGCCATACCCACCCCACACACTTGGCACGAGCTAGTCTTGCATGTGAGAGCACCTGGGCGTTCCTCTGCAGGATCATTTTAGGGCTAATAATTTAGTACTAAAGAAACCATAAGTTGAATTTTTTTAATTTACAGATCATATTCAGATTAAATAACTTTTTAGTAACTTTATGCTGATACACACACACACACATTTATTTAATTGCTTTTTTGTTTTGCATCCCTGATCCAGATTCTCTTGAATATACAGCTATGCAGGTTAGTCTGGAACACAAGTGAGGAAATACACAAAGAGAAGGAATCACTTGATGGTTGAGTTTTACTAAAAAATGTCTCCTGACCCAAGTTTGAGGGAATAAATGCTTGCTAGTACTTTAATAGAGATGGATTGTTAGATAAACTCTATAAAGACTGGGGCTTTTCTCCTTCTTACCATTATTCTCTTGCTGGCAACTACCATAATTACAGGAGTTTTCCCATGAAGAAGAGAACCTAGCAATTAAGGGAACATTGGGTGAACATATTTTTTTCTCATATAACAGTGGAAGAGCTTTCATGCAGGTTAAAGCTAACCACAAATCTCATTCTTACACAAAATCTCTCTACATTCATACCCACTGAGAGGGATACTGTAAGCTCTCTTTAGATTTGTTTGTTTAGGTTAGTAGTAGACCAAATATTTATTTCAAGGAGTTGAAAAAGTTGGATAATTTATCCAGCGTGCTTTATAATAATTATCATAAAGATTATGTATATGTATGAATATAAGCATACAAAACCCCAGCAAGTCATAGGGCCAGTCCGTGACTGAGAAGGGCCTTCTGTCTCTACCTTCTGACCCTTTCCACTGTATTCCATTGTGAAGAATGGTTTGTGGGTCATAGTTCCTCAGCCTCTGAGGTGGGCCATGCTAGGTTCTCCTGGGCAGCACCATTGTTGAATGGTGTACAGTGTGAAGAAAGGGGGTTATCAGCAAGTTACACAGTGACCCTAACATACAGCAGTACCTCCATAGCTGACCACTTCCTATACTGACCTCCTTCTATTTTTAATTTCAAATTAGTAGAAGGGTAAAAATTTTTAGTTTACATTGTTCTCACTTCCAAGGTAAAGTTCAAGTTGCAGTTGGGCCCCTCACCTAGAGGCTGTGTTGAACAACCTCACTTTGTGCACATTAGATGAGATCCCACTGTTGGCCTTTTTTCCTTCTGCCAATTGCCTTTCCCACCCTCACCCTTGCCTCTTCTCCCCTCCCCCTTGCTAGAATATATTTGTGTTTTATTATTCATGTGGGCATGTAATTGTTTATGTATTGGTTTCATGTCAGTATTGAGTACATTGGATATCTTTTTTTCCATTCTTAAGATACTTTACTAAGAAGAATTGTGTTTCAACTCCATCTAGGTAAACATAAAAGATGTAAAGTCTCCATCTTTTCATATGGCTGAATAGTATGGAATACATATGCCACAGTTAGTTAATCCATTCCTGGGTTAATGGGCATTTGGGTTGCTTCCATGACTTGGAGATTATGAACTGAGCTGCATATAACCACCTTCTTAAATTGACCTAATTTTCATAGACCAGACATCCTCCACATGTATGAATCAGTACAGTAAGCCTAATTCCTTGTGTTGACCACTTCCATATGTTGACCAGTTTGTTACAGTTCCTTGGGTCAGCTTGCAGAGGTTCTACTGTATTTGGAGAATTTCATGAGAATAAAAGAATGCTTTGTTCACATGACCTAAAATGTCTGATGGTTATTCTGCCCTCTTCTCCCTATTTCAACCTATAGTCCCTTCACTGTGAAATCAAGTCAATACTAACCTTTACTCTATGCCTGGTGCTCTGAAACTCACACATTAACAAAGCACAGAGAGGAGTTATTGCTGAAAGTTATTTCAGTTCCAAAGACAGTAATAGGACCAGCATGTCCTCCTCTTCAAGGGAAGGGAAAAACCTCTTAAATGTCAAAAATATTTTGCATACTTCCTAAATACCTTTGGGAGTCAAACTACTGGCAAAAAGCCATCGGGCTTGCCTCCTCTTATAAAAGCTTCTGATCAACAAAGAAAGGTACCTGGCACTTATTTATGGAGGTCACTGAATTCTGTCACATAGCTTCTTCATCAAAAGCATGCCTTATGATTCCTCACCAGCACAGCCTCTCTTTATAAAGATATTTCATTTGATGCAGCCACTCCTACTACCTACAACTTATTTCAATTTCATAGCCTCTATTCTGTCTTTTTTTTTTTTTTTTTGATAGTAGCAAAGGAAATCTTAATTGCTTTGAATTTATAGTCAGTCCTTCAACTGTTGGATTAATTCATGCATCAATTCAACAATGTACTTAATAAATACTGGTTAAAACTGCACTCTTGTTAGTGTGATAAGTATGCAAAAATCGAAAAAGACATTTTAGAAATAGATAATAGTGATGATCGCATAATATTGTTAATGTAATTAATGCCACTGAATTATATATTTGAAAATGGAAAAGTTTATGTTGCATATACATATTTTACTGCAATGAGAAAAATGCCCTACCAAAAAAAACGAATAAGACAATCCTGGTTTGCACAGTCCCCACAGTCTGGTAATAAAGACAAGTAATAAAGACATCCATGCAATAAAGAGTCATTGGTGAGAAGTTAGATGTATGCAAAGGGCACAGTGAATGCAAAGGAGCAAGTTGTGAGCTGCATTTCAACTTTAGCTTTTGTTTTTTAGTTGGTGGTGTTGGTTAGGAAGATCTCTAGGTGAAGCTTCAAAGATAAGTGATTCTTTCTTTGGAAGCTAAAAGCCCAGGCTTCCTGGGATGCAGTGATATAGGCAATAACATTTACATGACAGTAGAAACTTTGTGTAGCTTAGTCCTAAATTTAGTACTTCTTTCTACCATCATTAATTTGTCCTATTCAGGGAAGAGATGAGGGTGAAACCAAAGAGGCATCTAAGGTACAAAATTTAAGTAACATGTCCTCTCAGAGACCAGCTGAATGGACTCATTTCACTTTGAAAGTGAGAACCTCCAATGTCCACATCTTCATCTGGTACTTCATGTCCTTTCTGCAGTTGCCTATCCTTGCCTGCCTCCCTGTATAAACTATGAATTGTGTCTTGTACATATTTGTTTGCCAAATATTTTAAATAAGTAAAGGAATGGCTGAAATTCACCACACTCCCTGGGGCCCAAGCTCTTCAGACTGCCTTCACTTTCCCCTCTCTGTCCTGTCAAGCTGAAGTCTGTTTGGGATTCCTGTTCCCAGAAATCTTCCCTATGATACCATCTCAGTGTCTCTGGAATCCTTCTCATGCTCACTTTTTTTAATTTTTTTTTTTTTCCTCTGTTTCTCTCTCTCTCTCTCTCTTTTTTTTTTTTCTTTTTTTTGAGACAGAGTCTCAAGCTGTCACCCTGGGTAGAGTGCCGTGCCATCGTAGCTCACAGGAACCTCCAACTCTTGGATTCAAGTGATCCTCTTGCCTCAGTTTTTTCTTCTTCTGTTTTTAGTAGAGATTGAGTCTCACTTGTGCTCAGTCTGGTCTCAAACTCACAAGCTTAGGCAATCCACCTGCCTTGGCCTCCCAGAGCGCTAGGATTACAGGCGTGAGTCACCAATGCCTGGCCTCACTCTTTTCAATTTTTTTCTTTCCCTCCGTGTGATCTATTTTGAATAGCTGCTCTGTCTTCAAGTCCACTACCAAATCCACTATTAAACCCATCAAGGTAGATTCTCGCTGTAGATGTTATATTTTTTTATCTCTAGAAGTTTTGTTTGGTGCTTGTTTAGATGTCCTGTTTGGTACCTTGCTACGTTTGCCTTTTTATTTACATCCTTGAGCACAGGGAACATATTTACCAAAGCTGTCTCAATGTCCTTGTTAATTTCATCATCTCTGCCATTTTTTGATCTCTTTTGACTAACTAATTTTTCTCCTCATTATGGGCTATGTTTTCTTGTTTATGGTGGCAGGAGAAAGTCAACTTTGTTTTACTGAATTATATCAGACTTTCTCCAGATGACAAAACCCCTTCCTTACCTCTGCCAAGGGACTCCTGAATCCCTTCTTCTCCCAGGAAAGGGAGTTAGACCTGACTTTGCCACACTGTTGTTGATAGCAGGTAACAGAACAGGTTGGACTAATTAACTTCTGGAACTTCAGCTACTAGCACTGTACCTGTCACATACAAAACAACTAGATAGATAATGATATCTCAAGTGAATAAACGAAAGAAAAAGTTCCTTTCAGTAACTCTTTTAGAAATTTCAACCTTCACTCAAAACCTGCATCTCTTCACCTCTTTGTCATTTCTACCTACACCCTTTAGGGAGAAAATTGAGGCAATTGGTCCATAATCCCATAAATCTGCCCTTCGTTTTCTTTATTCCTTCCCATCCTATGGAAGGGGAGTTCACTTCCAATGCCCCAGACTTCTTCCCTGTGCTTTGAACACTATCCTTTCCTATCTTCTGATCTTTCTTTCTTCTGTGTCCTCAACTTTTCAATAAGTGCTTTTGTTTGGGCAGAAAAACATTTTATATACAGTCTTAAGAAACTTTTATATACAGTCTTAAAAAAACCCCAATAAATGAAACCTTTGTAGCCACCATGTCACTCTGTGGCTACCATCCCACGATTTAACGTCTCATCACAGACAAGTGTCTTGAAAGAACAACCTACCCCACTTTCACACAGCAGTGTCCCTTTAGCACACTACAACCAAGTTTCTCCCTCTCCATTCCATGGTGGATTTTGGCGAAAGTCAGCAAGATTTGCTAAATTCAGCATATGATTTGGGGCTCTTATCTTATTTAGGGTAGGCACAGTAAATCAGAGATTCTGCTTCTCTGACATTCTATCTTTCCTCAGCCTCTGTGAATAATATTGCATCATGTTTTAATTTTTTTTCCTCAAGTCCAGTCTTATCTGTCTGCCTTCTTTCACTTCAACTATCATTTCCATATTATATCTAAATTTGGAAACTATCATTTCCAAATTTATATCTAACACAGACCTTTCAGAGCAATTCTTTACAGGTGACCCACAGACTTCAAATTCCATACTCAGGAACTAAATTTAGAGTCTCAACCTTGTAATATTTTTTCAGATATCCTCTCAAGTTTCTCAAAATGGGGACTCATGATAGTGGTTCTACAATGTGCCACCCAGATCCTTCTTCATGATCAGAAAAGATAGATTTCCCCAGTGGTTGCTGGCAGATGGTCCTGAGCCATCAGGTTGCTTCAGAATTGCCTGCACTGAAGAGAACTGTCTTGGTAAAGGTCACATGGCTTTCCTGGGGGTGCCTTCACTCAATGAATGATTGAAACAGAAGCATACAATTCTAGCCTCTTCCTCAAATTTGGGACCTGAGGGGCCATCCTAGTTTCAGAGCTCACCAAAGAGTTGGCTGAGACTTTTACCAAGAGACTGCATCAGAGACCAACTTCTTCTGCCAAATCCCCTTCCCTTCCCTTCCCTTCCCTTCCCTTCCCTTCCCTTCCCTTCCCTTCTCTTCTCTTCCCTTCTCTTCCCTTCCCTTCCTCAGGTGTTAGAACCAGGAGCCCTTCCTTATAAACCTCCTACTTGCCAGTCTATGCTTCAGAACCTGTTTCCAGGGAAACCCAACCTTCAATAATCATCCTACACACCTCAATTTCATTTGTTCCCTGTGTCCAATTAAATATCAAGCTACAGATACCAAGTTTAATAGTATCTACAAATATGCTTATTCCACAATAAATGTGCCAATAAATGTGTTTTCTCTGGCCACTCCTTTTGACACTACTTGATGTCACACTCTTGTTAATTCTCAACAATATTATTTCTGTAGCCTCCCAGCTGAGCCCTTTTTCTCTGGTAGGACGGATCCTGGTAGGGTCTTTCTAGAGTGCAAATGTAGTCTAGTAAATCATTCACTTCGTAAGGACTTTGGGTGACTAACATTTATTTATACCTTCAGTCAGTCAGCAGTATTTATTGAATATCTACCATGCTCCAGGCACTGTATTAAGTTCTAGAAATACAAAATCAAACAAAAGAGAATCCTTGCCCTCATGATATTTATAGCAAAGGGAACATTCTAAACAAAGGTAAGTGAGGTAAATAAGCAGAACACAGAGGACTTACAAATGTGGTGAAGGGCAAAGGCATGAGTCAAATATTCCATCCTTTAGGTAAACAAAAATAACTTCTCTATGATAAGTTCTACCAAAGAGAGGTTCCCTGTGCCAATAGCACTTATTAGAAAGGTTTACCCTGATCATGGGAGTCAGGGAGGACTTCCAGGAAAAGGGCATTTGGGGCAAAATTTAAATGCTTTATTTTGAAGCAGAAAACCTTCATATTCTGATTCCCCACTTCCCTTTATAGCTTTATCGTCTATCAGTTCATCCCAGCCCATGACAACATTCATACAGATTTTACTCAAGTTTTACAGAAACTGGTCTGCTTCTACTTAGGCACCTCACAGGCCATGTTTATGTTGTGCCTTGCGCTGTAATCTTCTCATTCCACTCCACTGCCACCTTAATAAAGCTCTCTCTCCTCCTCATCCTTCATCAACCAGCAGATTCATTACATTGTCTAGGAAACATCTCCTGATTCCTCAGTGTGACGTTGATGTTCTTTCTCTGTTGTCCCTTAGCAATATTCTTTCTCAGCAATCATGTCTTTAGTAAGTTTAACGTGACACTTAAGGCTATGTTCCACAACCTTCAACTTATTTTAGTTTTTGTGAGAGACAGGGTCATCTCCATGTCCAACGTGGAAGTGGTATATGGTACATAATAGAATAAAATGTAATTGCATAAATAAAATAAAAATGAAGTCATACATATATGGCTTTGCATGTTTCTTTATAAAATTAATCTAAAATTTAATACTCAGCTAGTTACACATCAAGTATGATAAATCAAAGTTTTTAAGTAGGCCAGTTTCAGGCATCTTGTAAGCTTTTAACCGAGATGTGATTGTGTATGATTTGATTCAATTTAGTCATTTAGATGGCCAAAAATAGATGAATTATCCATTTTCTAGTAGGTTTGTGTCACCTTATCTGATGGCTATTGGGTGGTTATCTCCATTTCTGGGTGATGTATCAGCCAGCAGTTAGTGTGAGGGCTTTGTGCAATAGTGGTGATGCAAACCCTGTATTCATGCTTCCATGTTCTATGGAGCACAGCTCAGTGTGATCCCAGCCTCTGCAGTCCACCTACAAAATGATGTTTATACCAAGTAAAAAAGAAGGATAATCTGAGTTTTTAATTTAGTTTTTAATTAGAAAGAATTGGGAATAAATAGATAGGGTTTTGTAGTTCAAATTGTCAAACTAAATGCAAATGAATTATTCAATCTGAATGGAAGTTCCTTGAGAATTTTGAAAGAATTCAGGGGTGACACTGAAAAACTATGGCTTATTCTGCAAAATTTACTACTCATGGCTAACAGAGCAGAAGACAGTCAACATAATTCTCATCTGTAGGATATTTTCCAACAAGAGACTGAAGAATTATGCCACTTTTATATTGAACAAGGATGTAGAATCTCTGATAAATGAGATACTTTGAACTCTTGAGCAAGCAAAACTTCCTGAGAGAAAAGTAGTCTGTTTTCTGCCTGGAAAAATGTTGGCTAGATAATCTACTCAAACTTTTGTTGGATGATAAATTAAAAGATAGGAATAAAATAACCAAAAGGTATATTATAATTAAACTTTTCCCAGAAAGCACTTGAATAGTTTTAAATTCCAATAGTCTTGAATTCTAAGCTGGGTATGATGGCACATGCCTGTAGTCCCAGTGGCTTGGCTAGCTGAGATGGCAGGATCACTTGAACCTAGAAGTTCCAGGCCGCAGTGAGCTATGATGGTGCCACTGCACTTCAGGCTGGGTAATAGACCAAGACCCTGTCTCAAAAAAAAAAAAAAAAAATTAAATTTTAAATGATTTATATATTCAATCAATTATAAATTATTTAATTTAATGAATATGATTTATTTGATTTTTAAATTATTCTAAATGAAAATAACTGGTATCATTGGAGAAGTTTGGAGAAAATGGACCATGATACAATCATGTTTGAGGCTTGCACTCCTCTGCTTGGGTCCAATGATAAAGAAAGATCTCCATCCAGATGTTCCAGGATGTTACTCCACATGTCCTGAGCTAGCTCACTGTCTTCCTCTCCCAAGATGTTCTTCCTTCTCCCTGTACTCTTTGTTAATAGCACCACTATCTTATACACCAACATAGAAAAAGAAATCACCAAAAATCCTCATTTTATCCCCTGTGAGAAATATCTTACTGAACCATACGTCTGATCATATCTCTTAACTAAATCCTTTAGTAGTTCTTCTTAATTGACAGAATCAAGTGCAAATGTCTTAGTGTAGCATAAAAGGGTCTCTAACATTGAAGCTCTCTCTTTCCAGCCACACCTCCTGCCAGGTTTCCCCATGTGAAAGAGTTGTTTTTTGAAAAAGTTGCCATATTCTTTATACACATGGCTTCCTCTGTCCAGAATGAATTGTCCATCCCTTTCTCTTACTAACAAATTTCTGGTCCATCTTTCAAAATCTGGTTCAGAAGTTAACTCTTCCACCATGCCTATTCTGCCTCAATTTGAGTTTTGATGACCAAGATAATCTTCCAGTCACAGTGATTGTTAAGGGGTGGGTTTGTTACCTACTGGTCCACCAGACTAACTTTCAGAATGAAAGTGGGGGACCTAGTACAAACACGTCTCTTTCCTGCCACAAGCCGTTCCTTGTAGCCCTGAGGTTTGCGGCAGCCATCTTGGAATCAGCCTCGGGAGGAAGTTGATATCAAAACTGGGTCTTCCACAGTATTGCTGAGGTACAAAATCAAACTCCATCTGAAGTCAGCCCCTACTTCTCGAATTTCCCATTTCATAATTCAATACATTTCCTTTATTTTTGAGCCAATTTGGAAAATTTGAATTTTTTTCTGTTGTGTGCAAACCAAAGCCTCCTCAGTGATACAGTCTTCTGGAATCATCCAGTGATTTCCTCTCATTTTACAAATAGGAAAGTGAGGCCCATGGAATGGAAATTACTTGCCCAAGGTCAAACAGGACGTGGTTACAGATCTGCTGCTAGAAGATGGGTTTCTTGTCCCTAGGTCTGCTCTTCTCTCATAAACATCTCTTCCTGCACATGTTAGAGAGTGATATTATTTTCTAGTCAGACAGCCTTTTAGTTACAAACCACTGAAAAATTTTTTCTTCTCTGTGGCTCATGGGCATCCCTGGATAGGTAGCATTAAGAAATGTTGGGATGTAAGGAGTGAAGTCATTTTCAGCTGTCCTGCTTTTCTACCCTCTCCTTAAGCCTATATGGTATTTGCATTACTGAGTGTCCCCTTTGCAGTCCTAGACACCAGGCATGTGACAAGTTCCTCAGAGTATTTCCATAGCAACCAGCAGGCATGAAGAATACTCTACTGAAACGTGGGGTTTGGGAGCAGATATAGAGCTCCAAGTATGATTCCTTTCCCCAAGTGCATGCTTTCCTTCCTTACATACATCTCTGTGTGTGTTGTGTGTGTGTGTAAATGGTAGGTGCACAAGAATATAAGTTGGGAAGCTTTGTGATAAGCCAATTTTACTAATTTATTCCTTTTATTTTATTTTATTTTTTTGGTTAGGTAGACTCTTTGTATCTCTCACACATATTCTATTTCTCTCTGTTTCTCTCTCTTCCTCTCTCCCTTCCTATTTATCTGCTACATTGTAGAAATGATACTTTCAACTCCCACCTTCTTGAGACACATTGCCATTATTTAAAAGGAGAAAATTCTCTTTTTCAATTAAACATGGGCCATGTATCATTGTTACTATGGAAATACTAAAAAAAAAAAAAAAAAAAAAAACCCTGAAAAGAAGTTTCAAAATTGAAAATAATCTCTTCTCCAAGCAAGGAGTATGGAAATGAAATGAATTACTTTATGAGGCAGGGAGGTACCTATTATCGAAAGTGGGTAACATATAGCTTATACTATGTAACAGTTCATGTATAAACACATCCTCAAATGCCTACAGACAGGCATCCAACTTCCCCAGTACTTTTCACAAGAAGGGATTCTCTGGGCTTGGCACTGTGGCTCACACCTGTAATCCCAGCACTCTGGGAGGCCGGGGTGGGTGGATTACCTGAGCTCATAGGTTTGATGCCAGCCTGAGCCAGAGTGAGAACCTGCCTCTAAAAATAATCAGGCAATGTGGCGGGTGCCTGTAGTCCCATCTACTCGGGAGACTAAGGCAAGAGAATCACTAGAGCTCAAGAGTTTGAGTTTGCTGTGAGCTGTGACGGCACAGCACTCAACCAAGAGTAACATAGTGAGACTCTGTCTCAAAAAAAAAAAAATAGATACAATAAATAAGATTGAAATATGTTCAAAGAATTTAGGAATACGGAGGTCTTTGGAAAAAGTAAGAAGAGATATATCTAGAAAATTATGAGAATGTGCATCAGACTGAAGTGTGTGGAGGAGGTAAGTGGAGGGCAGGCCATGGGGACTGGGAGGTTGGACCATCCTCTCAAGACACCCAGCAGAAAAGGGAGGCAAAAAGCTAGAAGAAGGAAGTGGGTTGAGTCATGCGCACATTAGGAAGGACTGGAGGGTGTTCAATGCCAATGGAAAGGATCCAATGGAGAGGGAGCATCTGCAGCTACAAAAGTGAGAAGGGAAAGCTGCTCAAAAGAAGATAAAGTAGAAAGGTCTGAAGCACCAAGAGAGGGACAGAGACAGGATGGACAGCTTCTCTTTCTACAGAAGGAAAGGAGCAAGAATAGATGCTGATGTAGATACATTTGTAATCTCCATGGTTGAAAGGAGTCTTCTTGATGGCTCCTTAAAGCAAATTCATGCACACAAGCACACCCCCTATTCATGCGTGGATAGAAGTATGCAGAGGTCAGTGGTCATCATAACTAACTTGCTTCTCATTGCTAAATTGATGTCAGAATGCCATCTCACTACTGACTTATGGTTTTCTGGACTTCTTTCACCCTAGGATCCCTCATCACCACCATGTCCTCCCTTCTATTGCCTGTGGAATCTACACATTTTTCTTCATCTCACAACCATGGACCTGAAATCAGGGCATCATTATTTTTAATCCAGGTTATTTCAACAGTTTTTTAACTGGCCTTTCCATTTACAATCCAGTTTCCACAATCAGAGAAGAATTCTATTGCTAAAACACAATTTTATTAATGGAATTTCCCTGACTAAAATCCCTCTTTTGCTTTCTTCGAGATGAAAGCTGGCCTCTTGCAACTGCCTACAAGATGCTTCATAACCTGGACCCAGCCTGACCCTTTCATCTTTCCTCTTTGCATATCTCCTGTCTATCATACCAGAAAACTTATTGTACCTCTAATTTCACTGTGCACATCTGTGAGCTCTCGGGCTTCCTGTTCTTGCTGCTTACTTCACTTCCTACACTTCACCTGGATAACTGCCCATTTATTCCTCAGTTCTCCTCCTAAATGTCATTCCTCCAGAACTTTACCTGATTCCCCCAGGACTGAAGTGGTTGCTTCTCAAAAGGACACTGAAATTATCCTGGCCATACCCTGTCATAGCTGTCCATTCATTCTCTCTCTTTCTCTCTTTTTCTCTGCACACACACACATACACACACACTTATTTATAAAGACAAATGATCTGTTATGTTTAGCATTATATCCCTAACATTTTGCACAACATCTGGCTTATAATAAGCATTTTTTTCAAATTGTCAACTAAATTAATGAATAAAAAAGAATGAAGAAATTATTTTTTACAGAAAACAAATTGTCACTCAGTATGATCAAAGGCCTTTTCTGGAGTCCATCACCAAGAAAATAAATGGTACAGCTGAGACTTGAGCTCTCCTCCCCTCTCCTCTCCTCCCTCCCGTATTCTTTCTTCTTTCTCCTGATAATGTCTTATTCCAGAAGATTTCAATCACATGGCTAGCCATCTATATGCGTGATGGTGCATAAATGTGCTTTCTGCCCCCAGTTGCTTTCAGATCTCTGAAGTCAACATTTTCTCCTATAGTGATTATGGGGATGTCAAGTTTAACATTACCCAACTAATTCAGTCTCTTAAGAAAGAAAGTGTGATTGTCCCAACATGGGTCAAGTTGAGACAGGAGCCAGATCCCCTGATGGCAGCTAGGGTAGGGGTCAAAAGAAGAAAGCCAGTAAGATAACAAAGTGACAAGAATGGGAACCCTGCTTAGCTAAGATAAATGTAACCAATAGAAACTCTATAATTACTTTACTTTAGGTATTTTCATCTAAGGTAAAAGGGCAATCCCTTTCATTGGGGTATGCAAACAGTTGTGGTGACAGTGTCCCTAAATGAACTACCCTCATCAACATAGTAAAAGTCACACCCACCAGCACCATGATGGCTTACAAATGACATGGCAACTCCCAGAGATTACCCTATAAGGTCAAGAAAGGGGAAGGTTCCTGACTCTAGGAGCTCTCCACCCCTTTCCCAGAAAACTCATGAATATTCTTCCCCAGTTCAGTGTAACATTAATATTGAATATAAAAGAACAGACCTTAAACCTGGGTAACACTGTTCCTTTCCAGATCAGTCAACTCTGTTGCCTCCTTCTAAAGGAGTGTACTTTGCTTTCAATAAATCTATCTGCTTTTGCTTATACCTCATGTTTGAGTTCTTTTCTCCCCATGGCCCTGCACTAAAATTCCTTCCTGTGTGGCAGTCAAGAACCCTCCCTGCTGTAACTGGTGGGAATCCCCACTGGCATCAAAGTGACCATTCTTATTTCCAGTATATGATCTGCTAGGCAGAGATGTGCGCAGAATGATGGAAGCATGGAAAGAAAGAGCCTGAGTCCACAGAAGGGTCACGTAAGAACTCCTAAGAAGTTATATAAGAAGGGGATATTTACAACAGAATTCTCAACATTATTCCTCAGCCTTTGGATCCAGGAAGTCCATCAGTCATTTAGGAGAAACATCCCCTTCTTGGTTGGAAAATGTCCCTAACTTTGAATACAAACATCTGACATTCCTGGTTAGATGTCCCCACAAGAGCTGGACTATCATCCTGTTTTTGGCTTCCAGCTCAACTCTGCTGCTACAAGTCCTGAATCCAATAAAATATAAGATCATAGCTTGAACATAGAGTGCACATCTGGTGAGGATTGCTGTTTTGGTTTAATTAGGCCTTGCTGTTTTCTGAATTCCTATAATCTCATTTGATGAATTATGTTAGTTACTTGCTCTGCAGGCTTTGAACACATGGCCTGTATCAGACAAAACAATTCTCCCCTTCCCCTTCAGAAATCATCTTCTGGTGCCTTTTTTTTTTTTTTTTAAAGGAAATATGTTTGGGGTTCTTGGCTATCTGTACAATTATCTATGCTGTGATGGACATTTGCTTCTGTGGAGACAGTAGGGCCTGGCTCTAATATACATTGAGCAGTATATTGAATTTAACATGTTCTAATGTGCACCTATGGACACAAGACACAGTGGGAGTTACAGGGATAAGTAGAAGAGTCTTACTCTCCCAGGATTTCTGGCAAGTAACTATAATAAAAGGCAGACCATGATGAGAGCTATAATAGAGACAATTATCCCTTTCATTTATTTATCCCTGTTTAGTTTATGAAGAAATTCCACATACATTACCTCATCTGATCCTCACAATGACCAAGTGAGATGGGTATAATTATCTTCATTTTAGAGTCCTAGATAACCAAGGCTCAGAGGGATTAAATATCTTGCCTGTGTTCCCACAGCTAGGAACTGGCATATAGATATTTTCAATTCCAATCTAGGAATAAGAGAAAGTAACTGCAGCAGAATCAATAAGAGAAAGTCTCCTGGAGGAGGTGTGGTCTAGGTTGGGCCTCTTCCTTCTGGAACAGAAGTGAAAAAAGTAAAGGAATTCCAAGATAGAAGAAATATATATGTAGAATCCCTCAGTAACAGAGTGGAGCAAGCAGAAGAAAGGATTTCTGACATTGAAGACAAAGCCTTTCAATGCTCCCACACTCTCAAAGAGTAAGAGAAATGAAGAGCAAAAACAGATCATTCTCTCAGAGAGCTCTGGGACAATTCAAAGAAGGCTAATATCTGCTTCATTGGAATCCCTGAAAGTGATGAAGTGGCCTTGCAAGGCACAGAGGCCCTTCTCCATGAAATTACGAAAGAGAATTTTCCAGACATGCCAAGAGATTCTGAAATTCAGATAGCAGACAGTTTCAGAACCCCAGCATGACTCAATTCAAATAAGACATCCACCAGGCGTATCATAATTAACTTAACTAAAGTTAACATGAAGGAGAAAATTCTCAAAGCAGCGAGATGTAAGAAAGTCATTACCTACAAAGGGAAGAATATTAGAATGACTGCAGATCTCTCTGCTGAAACTTTTCAAGCCAGAAGAGGGTGGTCATTGACTTGTAATCTCCTAAAACAAAATAACTTTCAACCCCAGATCCTGTATCCAGCTAAACTGAGTTTCATTTATGATGGAGAAATTAAATACTTTAATGACATTCATATGTTGAAGAAATTTCCCATAACAAAACCAGCTCTTCGGGATATTCTCAGACCTATTCTCCATAATGAACAGCCCAATCCTCTACCACAAAAGTAAACTCACTCAG
>CAUYPK010081901.1:0-14186 GCA_963574355.1 Loris lydekkerianus
AAACTAATTTATGGCTTTCATTTGGAGGCTATAACCCAGTTATAATCTAAGAATATGGGGAAGGGGGAGAAGGAGGGAGGAGGGGAGGATGGGTGGAGGGAGGGTGATTGGTGGGATTACACCTGTGGTGCATCTTACAAGGGTACATGTGAAACTTAGTAAATGTAGAATATAAATGTCTTAACACAATAACTAAGAAAATGCCAGGAAGACTATGTTAACCCATGTGATGAAAATATGTCAAATGGTCTATAAAACCAGTGTATGGTGCCCCATGATCGCGATGATTTAATAAAAAAAAAAAAAGAAAGAAAGAAAAAGAAAAAATATAATTCTGTTCAGTTCTGTGGAAATGTATGTAAAAGGAGAAAATAGTGTGCAAAGTATAATAACATCTCATCAAGTAGCTGTTAGAGTTGCCTAACAATAACAAATAGGAAACTAAATGTATATATTCAATACCTTGAATATATTAGTTTGCTATCAGGCATTTGCTTTGTAATTTAATATGTTAAATGCAACAATTTTTTATTATAATGTTTTTTAAAAATATGAATTTTGAATATTGTTTTCTATGTAGAGAGTGATAGAAATGATACTTCAGTGAATGTCATGTACTTGTCTGAGCCAATTTCCCACAGAAATTAGAACTTGAGGCAAAGGCTTATGTGCTACTACTGCCTTAGAAATTACCATCGCCATCCCAGAGCTGACACCTGAGGAGTAGAGGGTGAGAAACAGAGGAAACAAGTAGAGTATGTTACAAGAAGGGGTTAGTGAATTGGTGGCTACTGATTGCTAGATCTCATGGAACTGCTCTCTAAGAAACTGTATAAACTGCATCTACTAACAGTCTACCCAGAGGAGAAAAGTGAGATGAATATATGCCCTAATTCTTATTTCCCTGTTGTCGAAGATCATCTGTGGGGAAATCAGGAATTCCCTGTACTTTTAGATTATATGTGTGTGGTCACTGAACTGAATCCCCTTGCATTTTGTGTCCTTGTTATTTAAAAAGTAGAATGAGGGTCGGAGACAAGAGGAGCAGAGCACAGGCATGAGTGGACATGTCAGACTGAGCCTGCTGGAGGTGGCGCCGAGCAGGTGGGTCACGGCGGGGCTGGAATGAAGCACAGTAAGGCTGCAAGGGCCTGAAGTGACACGTAAGAGAAACGTGCTCAAATTGTGGGCATCATCTAAAGTGCTTGTCATAGAACAGATTACTGGGTGTCACTGCCTAGAGTTTCTGATTCAGTAGGTCTGGAGTTGGATGAAACAGTCACACTCCTGGCACATTTATAGGTGATGTCATGATGTTGGCCCCAAACCACACTGTGAGCAACGGTGTAAGTCTGCAGTCCACTGTGTAAGTCTGCAGTCCACTGCACGCACCCTTTGTATATACGTTTTCCTAGGACCTGTACTGTTGATTAGCCAACTCCTGCATTTCCTTCTGGGTCTGATCTATCTTCTCCAACCATGGACTGCACTTCAGTGAATGGACTTTGCAAAAAGTTGACCCTGCTTATCCAAGGAGAAGCCATGAAGATGGTGGGTGAGTGATATAGTTTGGATATTTGGTTCCTCCAAATCTCATGTTGAAATTTCATCTCCAGTGTCAGGGGTTGGGCCAAGTGTGAGTTCTCTGGATCTTGAATTCCTCTCCTGAAGGTCTTGGTGCTCTCTGAATAAGGTCTCACACTGCTGATGCGCAGGAGAGCTGCCTGCTTCACCCTGCTCTTGTTCTTCCTCCCTTTCTCACCAGGTGACGTTCCTGCTCCCCCTTTGCCTTCCCCCTTGATTTGAAATTCTTAGGGTTCTCATCAGAGGCAGATGGTAGGGCCATGTACAGCCTGCAGAACTGTGAACCAAATAAATCTCTTTTCCTTATAAATATCCTAGCCTGAGTCCTTCTTTATAGAAATGCAAAACAGACTAACACAGGGAGAATCCTGAAGAGAATAAATGCTGACTTCTGAGCATTGGGCCTCAGGCGGGGCCTTTCCAGACTGCTGGGCAATGCAGCTTCTCATCTCTGGCAAAGGGAGAGCGATTTTTCTGCCAGCCCAGAAACTTCGATGAAATTTAGTAAAGTATCTCAAGAATGGAAGAAAAGGTATCCAATGTACTCAGCCCTACTATGAAACTAATTCATGGCTTTCATAGGAAAGCTATAACCCAGTTATAACCTAAGAATGTGGGGAAGGAGGAGAGGGAGGAGAGAAAGGGGGGAGGTTGGGCAGAGGGAGGGTGATTGGTTGGATTACACCTGCAGTGCATCTTACAAGGGGACATGTGAAACTTAGTGAATGCAGAATATGATTGTCTTAACACAATAACTAAGAAAATACCAGGAATGCTATGTTCACCAGTGTGATGAAAATGTGTCAAACTGTTTATAAAATCAGTGCATGTTGCCCCATGATCACATTAATGTGCACAGCTGTGATCTAATACAAAATAAAAAAAAAAAAAAAAAAAAAAAAGAAAGGTTTGATAGAATTCAGATGTGAAGCCATCTGGTCTGGGACTTATCTTTTTAGGGAGATTTCATATTGTTGATGCTTTTTCAGTGGTTGATATAGGTCTAGTCAAGATTTCTAATTCTTTCTGGTTGAGTCTAGGAAGGTGGCGTGCTTCCAGGTATTGGTTATTTTCCTTCAGATTTTCATATTTTTTGGAATAGAGATTTTTGTAGTAATCATTGAGGATTTTTTGAATTTATCTTTTGTTGTTTCTTTCTTTCTTTTTTCTTTTCTTTTCTTTTTTTTTTCATAGAGACAGAGTTTGACTTTATGGCCCTCCGTAGAGTGCCATGGCATCACACAGCTCACAGCAACCTCCAACTCCTGGGCATAAGCGATTCTCTTGCCTCAGCCTCCCGAGTAGCTGGGACTACAGGTGATTGCCACAACACCCAGCTATTTTTATTTATTTTTATTTTTTATTATTATTTTTTTTTTGTTAAATCATAGCTGTGTACATTAGTGCAATCACCTGTACCCATTTGGACATGCACCATAGATGTGGTCCCACCCATTGCCTTCCCTCCACCAAAACATCCCCCCTCCCTTCCCCTTCCTAGGCCCTTTCCCATAGACTTGTGCTATAGTTGGGTTATAGCCTTCATGTGAAAGCTATAATTTAGATTCATAGTAGGGCTGTGTACATTGGATACTTTTTCTTCCATTCCTGAGATACTTTGCTAAGAAGAATATGTTCCAGCTCCATCCATGTAAACATGAAACAGGTAAAGTCTCCATCTTTCTTTAAGGCTGCATAGTATTCCATGGTATACATGTACCACAGTTTGCTAGTCCATTCGTGGGTTGATGGGCACTTGGGCTTCTTCTATGACTTAGCAATCATGAATTGGGTTGCAATAAACATTCTTATACAAATATTTTTGTTATAATGTGATTTTTGGTCTTCTGGGCATATACATAGTAGAGGAATTATAGGATTGAATGGCAGGTCTATTTTTAGATTTCTAAGTGTTCTCCATACATCTTCTTCTGACTTTTTACATGTCAAGTACTGCCCTGCCTCAGGACCTTTGCATGTGCTGCTACATGTTCTTACAACTCTTAATACTCTCACTTCTCTCTCTCTCTTTTTTTTTTTACATTTGCTTTTTTTTTTTTAATTAAATCATGGCTGTGTCCATTAATGTGATCATGGGGCATCATACACTAGTCTCACTTCTCTTTATCGATGACCACACTTGCACTTCTTGAACTGGCTGGACCCTGGCCATTTTTAAGGCCCCTGAGAAGCCTTCCTGGACCACCCTATCACACTTATCTCTTTGTTTCCAACGTAACACTTACCATGGATAACTATTTTGTTTGTTTACTTCTTTCTCTTCTTTTCTCTCTATTAGGTGCTCAGTTCTGTGAAGACAGGGTCTTGAGTTTTGCTGCTGGCTGTATTTCCAGTGCTTAGAAAGCAGGGCCAGGCCCAAGGCCCAGAGCTGCCATTAGAGTGACAAGCTGTCCCCCTTTTCCTGAGACTGTCAGGGCTGTTCTGGTTTTAACACCCAAAGTCCTGTGTCTTAGGAAATTTCTTAGTTTTGAGTAAACTGAAATGAGTGGACACTTTAGCTGCTGTATTTTGCAATAAAAATGTCCTCATTATATTTCAATAATCTAGTCTAAGAAAATAACCACTCTCCTTGAACTAAAGGTTACACTTCACTAATGTATATATGTATGATCTTATTTAAATTATTTAAATTAGTTCTTAGCATAACCTGCAGACTCTGAGCAATTATTCACACACCCTGTTGGATCTACTGGCCTAAGAGCAAGAGGTATAGGTGCCTGGTTCTAGGTAGCCCTGTCCCTGGCCTCACAGCAGCAGGCCCCAAGTGGTGAGCCGTGGATTAAGCAATGTTTGTATAAGTTTCTCCTTTTGTAAAGCCAGTGTAGGCTGAGAAATCACAACAAGAAAAGGACAAAAGGCCGGGTAAATTGCCTTATTAACTGAGCTAAAAGGCCCAGTAGGTGATAGCTTTGCTACCTATCAGGTAATTAGCCGCCCTGGAAGTCCGCTTTGTTCAAGGCTTTAAAGAAGAGAAGCCCTCTTTTGTAGCAGGTAGGCAGCTCATTTTCCAATCAGGAGCTCTAATTGCCAGACCACAGGCTCATACACCTGTGGGGGTCAGACTTGCTGGGTTGGGGAGGTGAGCACGTGTACACACACACACACACACACACACACACACACACACACACAGAGCGTCCCCTGGGACCTACTTACCTGTATTAGCGGGGATTGAGTGGGTATCCTGGCACCATTTCTTGTTCCCAGCCCTCCTTGGCTCCTCATGTTCTTCTGAAACATCCAGACCAGCACTCTCCCAGTGTGAATGTCCTTCCTCAGGAGATCTTGTTAAAATGAGGATTCTGACGCCTTAGATCTGAGAGGGGCCATGAGTCTGCATTTTAGCAAGCGTCCAGTGGCACGCAGGCTGCTGGTCTCTGGGCCACGCTTTAGGAAGCAGAGCATAGCGAGGCCCCTGGACAGACTTGGAGAGGGGGTTATCCTGCAGACTGTGCTTGGGGACCCCGTCTGAAACCCTGGCTCAGAAGTTCCATCTTCCCGCATCCTGGGCTGTCCTTTTCTTGTGATTCCTTAGCCTACACCAGCCTTACAAAAGGAGAAAGTTACACAAACAGCTAGGTGGCTGTTTGGTGACCTCTGTGGAGCCATCCAGCATGGACCACACCATGTTGTAAACGCCCATTCACCTCCTGGAAGGCCATGTGGGCCCTGCACATCACAACCTCATTGCAGAGCTGTCACTGCTCACCAACCTGAACTCCATTAAGTACCCTCCCTGCTCTGTGTATCCAGCCAGCCTTACTTTTCTCACCAGCAAAATGGGCACAATAAGAGGTGTCACTGAACCCCCACTCACCAGCGCTAGCCAGCACGGGATACTAGTGAGGTTGTGTGCTCATTTCTCTTTCTCTTCTACTTAGTCCTGCACCGAGGAATAACTTGCATAGATAACAGACACAAAGGGTTCACAGAATTTTACACAGGCATATACCTGCTTTAGTCAGCTTGGGCTGCTATCACGAAAAGTACCACAGACTGGGTGGCTCAAGCAACAGAAATTTATTTTCTCATCGTTCTGGAGGCTGGTCCTAGATAAAGGTGTTGGCTGCTATGTGTTCACACGGGCATGGCTTTCCTCGGTGTATGGTGTATGCACACAGGGAGGGAGGAGAGAGAGAGAGAGAGAGAGAGAGAGAGAGAGAGAGAGAGAGAGAGAATATGATATGAGCTTTTATAAGGACACAGATCTTACAGGATAAGGCCCCTGTGGCCTCCTGTAACCTAAACTTGCCTATTATACAGTCATATCAGGGGATGGGGCTTCAATGTATGAATTTAGTGGGAGGGGGACACAGTGTCGTCCACAGCAATACCCAAAGAATTTCCACCCAGGTTGCAACAAGAATATTTCAGGTGCCTTCAAAATCTCCCTCCTGGCCTATTTTGGTCAATGCTCTTCCTCCCTTAAGTCACCATGTTCTGACTTCTATCAGAGATTGTTTCTGGCAGTTCTTGAACTTCATGTAAATAGAACACTCAGTGTGCGCCCTTTCCTGTGTGTCTGGTTTCTCTCACTCAGTGTTAGGACTGTGAAACTCTTCCATGTTGTCACATTTCTCCTCCATCTCCTCATTCTGTTTCTTCTTCTGTTTTTTTTTTTTTTTTCCTGAGTAGTATTGCATTATAAAGATATACCATCTTTGTTGATGTTTTCACCTGTTGATGGGCATTTAGGTAGGTAGCTTCTAGTTTTAGACTATTACAAATAGAATTACTATGAGTATTCTTATATAGGTATAATGGGGAAAATATGTGGACATTTCTGTGCATGTATGCATTATACCCAGAAATGAAATCACTGAGTCACAATCTACACGTCAGCTTTTGCAGCTGTTGCCAGACAGTTTTCCAAAGTGGTTAAACCAATGGCATGCCCACTAGTAGGTATGAAAGTTTTAGTTTCCCTACATCTTCTCCAACATTTGATAATATTAAACCTTTTATTTTAGCCATTTTGGAGGATCTGTGGTGATATATTATTGCAGTTTTAACTTACATGTGTTTGATGACTGATGATGTTGAGCTATTTTCATAGGTGTATTTACCATTTATCTTCCTTAGTGAAACGAAAGTCTTTAAATAATTGAATTTGTTAATCATCCCGCCCCCCCATGTATCAGATTTATCAGGAAGTCAACTTTCTCCCTCTTGAGATCTCTCCTTCTACCAGCAAATTGTCCAAAAGGGGGATCAGTCTTAATTCTGAAGCGGGGCATAGAATAAACTTAAGTCTTGTTCATAAGCTATCACAATCTAGTTTTTTAGTTTCCACAAAGTGGCACTCTTGGAAACTTGTCTAGTGCAGGCTGGTGCAGGTTGGAGTGATCATTTCCTTAGCTTTGAGGATGTTGTTCCAAATCCCTGCTCAGATTACAGAGTTGCTCCCTGCTCACGGTCTCAGGTCATCTTTCAGAGGTCACAGCCAACCATGCAGTCATTGAACACCATGTGTTGGTACTTGTGTTTTAGAAAGTCAAGTTAGGGTGCTGTAACTGGATTTCGTTTATGTAACCCATTTTGGTTATGGCCTTTCCCCCCAAATACGCAGGTATTATTGTGGAGGATGCTACCTAAATCAAATACCCTCTTCGTTCACAAGTGATCTCTACCGCAGGGCCTTTGATGTTCTCACCAGCCAATTTGCTTCATCTGGGACCTTCCCAGTCCTACAAAGAAGTTCTAAAAATGTTGAATCTTGCATCAAAAGGAGTTCAAATCTCATTTTTTTTCTTCCCAGGAGGCTCCTTTTCCATCCATTTTGAAAATTTTTTCTTGCTCATTAGGATCAGGGAGGGGATGGGGGAGTTGTGTGTCAATGATTCTACCACTCCTTTCCTCCGAGAAAGGGGTGTCCATTTACCTTTAACAGAGAGATTGCTTATGTGCCTTTTCTGCCACCCAAAATTTGCCCCTGGGTGACTTACTATGTCCACTTACAGAAGTGTCTGGTGGGTTCTTTCAATCAAAGATAAAATAATAATAATAAGTTCTGCTTCATCAGGTATTTTATTACGAATATTTATTCTACAGTGTGGTTATTTTGATTCAAGATTATAGATGAAAGCACATAGGGTTCTCAGAATTGTTTGTTTGTTTGGGGACAGAATCTCACTCCGTCACCTTGGGTAGACTGCTATGCATCATAGCACATAGCAACCTCAGACTCCTGGGCTCAAGCGATCCTCCTGTCTCAGCCTCCCAAGCAGCTGGGCCTATAGGTGCCCACCACAATACTCAGCTAGTTTTTTTTTTTTTTTTTTTTTTTTTTTAGTAGAGATGGGGATCTTACTCTTGCTCGGCTGGTCTGGAACTCCTGAGCTCAAGCAAGCCACACCCTTTGACCTCACAGAGTGCTAGAATTACAAGTGTGAGCCAGGTACCTGGCCAGGTTCTCAGATTTGAAAGGTGGATGAGGTGTCTGAGTTTGGAGAATGATCTGGAAGATCTCACCAGTAGCTTCCAGGTTGTAGCAGGTGCCCAAAGCCATAGAATCAGATAAGAATATCTGGGCAAATGATGTGGAGAGAATAAAGATGGACAAGACTGAATTCTAAGAGCATCCGCATTTAAGAAATGGTCAGCAAAGACGCAGGAGCCTGGGTGCAGGCACATAATAGGTGTGCCTTGTAGAGAGCCCCCTACTGTTCTGCAGAAGGGGCAGCAGATGTGCAAAGTCAGATGTAGGAAGACCCCTGGGGGCTTCAGGGGATGGCCGGGAAGAAGTGGCTGGAAACTTGGGCTTGAGGAGGTGGGCCAATGGGGGGGGAGGGGAAGAGGAGGTACTGGAGAAGCATTGGTCAGGGGCTTAGGAGACAAAAGGAGTCAAAACATGTCCTTGCACTCCAGAATGTGGATGACATTCTGATAGATGGGGAAGACTAAGGGGGACCATTGTAATGGGCAGAGGTTCCAGATCATGAGAATACATCTGGGCAAGTTGAAGTTGAGCAGTTTGGGAGACATCCAAGTGGAAATGCTGTTATAGACTAAGTTGTGTCCCCTTCCCCAAATTCATATGTTGAAGCCCTAACGCCCAGAACCTCAGAATGCAGCTGTATTTGGAGACAGGGCCTTCAATAAAGTGGTCAAGTTAAAATGAAGTTGCTAGGGTGAGGCTCCACCCAAGGTGATTGGCGCTGTTGTGAGAGGAAACTTGTACGCACAGAAAGACCCCTGGGACGTGTGTGCACAGAGCAAAGATCACGTGGGGACACAGCAGGGAGGTACCATCTTTGAGCCAGGGAGAAGGGACACAGGAGAAAACAACCTTGCCACACTTTGACCTTGGAGTTCCAACCTCTGAAACTATCAGAAAATAAATTTCTGTTGTTTAAACTACCCTGTCTGTGACAGTAGCCCAGGAGTCCCCAGCCCTGTCTCAGATGCTGTGGCTGACTAGCAGGCGTGGAAGACAAGGCCAGGACAAGGCCAGACAAGGTTTAGGAAAGCCTCACCAAGTCCTTCCAATACCCTGAGCCCAGCCCAGAACAACTACTTCAGTTTCCTGAGCATTAGAAGATGTCTCCTCGGGCTGCCCTGATGGAAGCATCTGAAAGGAGGAGGCTGTAGCTAGAGGCTTGACTTGGGGGCACCTTACTGCCTCCTGCACCCCTCTGCGTCGGCAATGCCAAATTACGCTTGGCCTCCGAGGGTGCACGTCTGCACTCTTCACAGACCTCGTGTTGGCATCTCATGAATATTTACTGAGCTGCTCAGATATGCAGCGGGGAGAACAAATAATAAAGAAGAGAGAGAGAGAGAGAGAGAGCACATGAGAGGGAGAGAGGTGGAAAGGCAGGAGGGTGAGGTGAGAAGGAGGAGAGGGATCCACCCTGCCAGTTGCCTTGCTCACACACAGGACAGAGCTGAGGATACTGGTGCAGGGGAGTTTGAGAGCGCGAGCTTTTCCAGGGGGATAAAGGGAACAGCTTCTCTTGTATAATGAGATTGACTTTTAAATTGAAAGTGCTAGTGCTTGTGCTGCAGTTCAGACTTCCCTGCTGTGTGTTTATTCCCAAGGCTCTAACATTAAGACATCGTACATACAAGCTGGGAGCATTCAATTAGGTTTTCTGTTATTAATCAGTCAATTAAGCCGCAATCTCTGGGATATACATTTTCACTCTTAAAGAGGTGAGAAACGTGTTGGGGGGCCCCCAGTCTGGTTTGGAAATGCCAGCGTGGTGAAGAAGAGGCCAGGGACCTGTGAGGGCCGTCAGGAGAGAGGCTAGGATGGGGCAGCAGGAAAGAGGGGAGTCTATGGGCACTGTGGTGTTTTGGTTCTAGAGATGTTTGACTGTTGTGGAAGTTTTCTTGTGAAGGAAATGGCACCCAGAGAAGGGCCACTAGCCGTGGAGTTTGGCAGAAGGAACTCTGCTTTGCTACACTTGTAGTCTTGGGTTTTCCATCTGGAAAATGAAAACTTTTAATCCCTATTAAACGGGAACTTTTAATTCCTCTATAAAATGTATGTCCAATAAGATAATGGATATAAAAATCTTTTTCTGAGATATCTCATGCTAGAGAGGGTACAAAGATGTAGTAGTGGTCATGATAAACAAAAAACAAGAAATTTCTATGTAAAGAAATTGAGGACAGTAATAGCCCTTTAAATGTGAAAGATTGGACATAAACTGAATGGCTTATAAGCTCCTACATTTTATTTATTAATTTAATTTAGTGGTTTCAACAAACAAAGGAAAGAGGACATCTCACCCTAGGTGATACTTCTGGAACTTCTCTAAGAAATGAATACTCAGATTCACAGCCCCCCAAAATGTAATCAGATGGCAACAATGGGGCAGGACTGGGGAAGGAAGAGAGGATACAGAAATGATCCCCAAATCTTTTAATTATGGACTCCGGCATTTTATTTATATTCATAATTAGTATTAATACCAACCAGAAGAAAGCTGTCAATCTACTGAGACAGTGGATCCTTAAAGGAAGCAGATACGAATAGCTAATAATTAGAACATAAATCAACTGCAAATGTTTGGATTTGTGATTAGTGTACAAGTAATTTGTTGTTGGACATTTTAGAAATTAAGTGTTGGTGTAATTAGCACATAAATCATTTGCACATGGGTGTTCTTGAAGTGTCTGGTGTGTAATTAGACATAAATCATTCATATGTGGGAGTTTCTAAGGTGTTTGGTATGTCATTAGCACATAAATCTTTTCTACTGTGGTCTTTTAAAAGTGTTTTCTGTGTAATTAGCACATGGATTATTTGAAAACACTACATAGGTTTCAAATTATTTTCTGTGTAACTAGCATGAAAAAGTTTGGTGCATCAAATTTTCTAATGTATTTGGTGGACAATGAGAACATAGTTAATGCATAAATGATAGTTTCTAAAATGCCTTTTGTAATGAGCACATATACTATATACTAGCACATATACATATGTGCCTGTTTCAGTTTCTTGATTTGTAATTAGTGCACAGATCATTTTGTGAATGAGCTCTCTTAAATGATTTATAATTTGTATGAAAATCATTTATCAATGGGTATTTCTAGAGTTCTTGATTTATGATTAACATATAAGCAATTTGTAAATAGGCCTTAAAAACTGCTTGAAAAAAGTTCTTCCTCTTTTAAGAGATGCTGTCTTATCCTGTTTACATCTGCTCAGCCAGCCTAATTGCACTTATAGAAAGAATTTGTCACTTGCTGAATTTTTATGCTTTTCCACTTGCTGAAAGTTTGGAATGCATATATCTATACTCAAAATGTTTCATGAGCGTCTGCTCCAGCTGGAGATTTCCCATAGCTTTGGATCAGGTCTCAAAGCCTCTTTCATGGAGGTAGTGGTGGCTCATGTGTTTCAGGGGATCAAAAAATGTCCTGTCTTGGACCTATTATAAGGGATCTTCCAAAAATAATTACGGCCAATATCAACTTATCAATATATATGAACTTTATCCAAATAAAAAGCCAAACATTCTCAGAAACTTACTGTGAAAAAGACAGAAAAGAGAATTAAAATTGTTGAGTTCTTAGTGGATGCCAGGCATTACCCTAATTATTCTATGGGAGAAATCACAATTAACTGCAGTTGCCACCAAGAGCTTCGGAACTGACCAGAGATACAACGGGAAAAAAATTCAGACCTTAAAGGAATCTTAATAACGTGTCTAAAAAAACATCCTCATGTCATAGACAAAATAATGAAAAGATGACCATGACTAGGATCAAGGGCAAGATGGCCGAATGAGAGCAGCTTCCGAGGGAGGCTCCTGTCCAAAAGGAAAGATTATGTCCAGAAACAGCCCAATTAAGCTGAAGACTGGGAGCCCAGCCAAGAGAGAGATGATAACTGCAGGTCACCTCTGCTAAGGCAAGCTGTGACTCCAAGAAATCAAGCTTCAGGTACAAAATTTATCTGGAAGGAGGAGTGTCCATCCCCTCCCCTAAGAAAGCTGTGGTTTTTCTTTGTTTTGCTGTTTCCTTTCTTTTCTCTCTTTGTTTGCTCCTGCAGGTTTTCTACAGATAAGCGGTGAACTGTAGACCTCTTGCCTCACCCCACGGGTGAGTGTGGTGGGAAGTGGGGACTACTTCCTCAGAGGGACCTTGCTGTGACTCTGAACATTCTCTTGATAGGCAGAAATATCGAACTAAGACCTTCCCTGCCATTCTGAACTTCCAGTACGCCCTTCCCCCCCTGACCCGATGAACCAGACGCCTACCCCCTGCTGAGACTGAGGGAGGGAGGAGGTTCTTGAGTGGTGCCCCCCTCCCTGTCTGCCGGACCAAGAGCTCCACCAGCAAGAGACTCCAGGGGTTGCACCGATCCCCCCCCCCAGGATTTCCACTAGCAACAGTGCAGCCTTACACCACGTGACCCATGGCCCACCCGGACCTCCCTATGAGCAGCACCATGACCTGCGACCTGTGCCCACCAGGACCTCTGTATGAGTGGCACTTTGATCTGTGACCCATGCCCGCCCAGACTTCTGTACGAGCGGTGCTATGACCTGCAACCCATGCGCACTGGGCCTCCTTACGCCCTGGCCAGGAACTCTGGGAGTCATGCAACCCTGTGTCCTCCTCTCCCGTACCCTCCCTTCCTCCACACCAGCCCCCTCGTCTGGCTAGGGACTCTGGTAACTGCGTGCCCTTCGGAGCCCTCCCTGCCTCTGCACAGAGCCCTTCTCCTGGCCAGAGACTGATGGAGCCTTGGGCTATCAGTGCCAAAGTCACTGGGTGCCAGGCAATGCCAGAATTGGGTGCACCTCCCCCTGCCCTGTTGCTGGATCGGGGTGTGTCACACTCCAGAGCTGCTCCCACGACCAGAACTCCCTGGCTGGAACAGACCCAGAGGAGCTACACAGGGTCACTCCCTACAAAAATCCAGCAACAATAGAGTGATCCTGCTGGGGTCTAATCTTGGAGAGACACCTCCCCAACTCTGAGGATGGCCAGAGGGAACAGTGAAAAACAATCATGAGGCGAAATCAACAAAAAACTCTGACAATATGAATAATCAGAGTAGATCAACTCCCCCAAGGATCAATGGGGCAGATACAGCACAAGATCCCATGCACAAACAAATAGCTGAGATGTCAGAAATTGAATTCAGAATCTGGATAGCAAATGAGATCAAACTGGAATTCCAAGCAGTAACCCAAAATATGTCTCAAGAATCAACAAATTCAAAGACAAAATGACCAAAGATTTTTGACACATTAAGACAAGAAGTTGCATCCCTCAAAGATCTGAGAAACACAGTAGAATCCCTCAGTAACAGAATGGTGCAAGAAGAAGAAAGGATTTCTGAAATTGAAGACAAAGCTTTTGAATGCTCCCAAACTCTCAAAGAGGAAGAGAAATGGAGAGCAAAAACAGATGACTCTCTCAGAAAGCTCTGGGATAATTTGAAGAAAACCAATATTTGTCTTATACGGATCCCTGAAAGCAACGAAGTGGCTTCACAAGGCACAGAGTCTCTTCTTCATGAGATTGTGAAAGAGAACTTCCCAGACATGCCAAGAGATTCTGAAATTCAGATAACAGACAGTTTCAGAACTCCAGCATGACTCAACCCGATAAGACATCCCCCAGACACATCATAATCAATTTCGCTAAAGTAAATATGAAAGGGAAAATTCTGAAAGCAGCCAGACATAAGAAAACCATAACCTACAAGGGGAAGAATATTAGAATAACTAAAGATCTCTCTGCTGAAACCTTTCAAACTAGAAGAGGATGGTCATTGACTTTTAATCTCCTAATACAAAATAACTTTCAACCCAGAGTCCTGTACCCAGCTAAACTGAGTTTCATTCATGATGGAGTAATGAAATACTTTAATGACATTGATATTTTGAAGAAATTTGCCATAACCAAACCAGCACTTCAGGATATTCTCAGACCCATCCTTCATAATGATCAGCACAATGCTCTACTACCAAAGGAAATGCACTCTGAAATTCTTGACCAAAACTCAATTTCCACAGAAATTGGGTGAAAATATTTAAAATGTCCACTGGACTTTTGAAAAACTTGACACCCAATATATTACCAGGCTTATCAATACTCTCAATTAATGTGAACAG
>CAUYPK010081904.1:0-22882 GCA_963574355.1 Loris lydekkerianus
ATAAATAAAACTCCAAAAAAAAAAAAAAAAAAAAAAAAAAATTTAGCCAGCAAAAAAATAAAATGATAAATTAATAAAAAAAAAAAAAAAAAGAAAAAAAAAAACATCCATCAGCCCATAATGGGCCCGATGCTGGAACAACCAACAAAAACAAACACACTGTAGCCTGCTACAAAACAAAATGATTAAATAATATTAAAACAAAAAACAAGAAACAGAAAAACATGCATCAGAGCTTCATGGGCCAGTTGCTGAGAGATCCTCCCTTTCTATGAATACAGAGCACTCCCTTGGTGACCACTCTGTCCCTGTCTTACTTGAGCTTAAATTAGGGAAGTTTAGGGTTGAAAAGGTCCTTTAAAAATTATCCAGCCTCACCTCCCATTTGGTGCTTGAATCCCTTCAACAAAAGTCCTTCTATTTGAAATATTAACAGCTTCTCTTTGAACATCCAGTGATGCAGAATCAGCCACCTTCCCAGATAGCCCCTTTCCTTCTATCAGAAAGTTCCAGACCTTGGCTAAGGTCCTCTCTGTGTTTAGGGGCTGGGAGCATTATAGGACAAACAAGTTGGCCTCCTTTTCTGCTAGACAACTGAGAGAAAACAGCCATCTAGACCTCTGAATTCTCCGTTCTCCAGTCCATTCATTCAGGGACCCTCAAATGAGACTGTGTGGTTGCTACTCCTTTTTGCCTTTATGGTCATCCTCTTCCAGGAACTTGGTCAATATCCTTCCCAAGTTAAGACTCTTGCCTTTGACACATTATTCTAGCTCTTTTCTCATCTTTTTTGCTTTTTCTTATGTTATTATCTATTATCATGGTTTTATGCTCTGTCTGCCTTACTAAGTTTTTAGTTTGTTCGTTTGTTTGTTTGTTTGTTTTTTGAGACAGAGTCTCAAGCTCTCCCTCCTGGGTAGAGTACCATGGCATCACAGCTTACAGCAACCTCAAAGTCTTGGGCTCAAATGATTCTCTTGCCTCAGCCTCCCATGTAGCTAGGACTATAGGTGCCCGCCACAATGCCCAGATATTTTATTTTATTTTATTTTTATTTATTTTTATTTTATTTTTTATTTTTTGTAGAGACAGAGTCTCACTTTATCACCCTTGGTAGGGTGCTGTGGCATCACAGCTCACAGCAACCTCCAACTCCTGGGCTTAGGCAATTCTCTTGCCTCAGCCTCCCAAGTAGCTGGGACCACAGGTGCCGGCCACAATGCCCGGCTATTTTTTTGTTGTTGCAGTTCAGCAGGGGCTGAGTTTGAACCCGCCACCCGCGGCATATGGGGTCGGCGCCTACTCATTGAGCCACAGACACCACCCACCCAGATATTTTATTGTTGTTGCAGTTGTCATTGCTTTAGCTGGCCCAGGCCAGGTTCAAACCCACCAGCCTCGGCATATGTGGCTGGCACCCTACCCACTGAGCTATGGGTGCCGCCCATGCCTTACTAAGTTATATACCTTATTTATGGTACCTGCATTTTGTTAGGTGCAATTCTAAGGTAAAAATGGCTTTATCTCCCTGTTAAATTAAAGTACATCCAACTAAATGGTGTATTTTAGGAATTATGAGTTCAGTCCAATGATGCTTTGATCACTCAAATTACTCTTGAGAAATTCTATTCACTCTGGCAGAGAAGAAGGAGGAACATTTGGGGCAGGTACACAGGAGCACCTCCAAGTTCAGGGCTGACTTATGAGAGTATGAGAGTGGGTCCCACTCTCAGAAGGGCCCTGCACTTGGTTTAATGCTCTGCTGTCATGGTTCAAAATTCTTGGCAATATTATCTTTGAGCTTGTATTTTGTAAGTGAAATCCATCCCTCAGGACAATGGAGTATATGTGTGATCAGAAGAGAAACATGGAAGAAAGAAAAAGCTTTATATTATAGTACATTTAACAACATTTTAATCTTGCTTTTTGGACAAGGGATCCCTCATTTTCATTTTGCACTAGGCCTTGCAATTGTGTAGCCAATCCTAGGTAAGGTTCTATTTCTTAACCTGAATGATAAGTATACAGGTGTTTATTTTGTCATTATTGTTCCTTAGGTAGTTCATATTTATTTTATACTCTTCTGGGTATCTGATACTTTTTATGAGAAAAAAAGAGAAAAATAAAATAGTCAAATGCTGCTTTCAGAGCCTGGGACTCTCTTTTCTATAATTTTGGTAAGGGCTGGTCTTTCTCTTGGAAATGGATTTTATTTTTGGAAGTAGCCACAAGTACTTTCATGATGATTCTGGTTAATGACTTTGATGGAAGATATTGCTTTAATTCACACATGAAATCATTACTAATGTTTTAATCATACTTTTGGTACATAGCATCACTAGATTGCTTACAGGGGTGGGGAATCTGCAGCCTTGTGACTGAATCCAAATCCTTTTCATAAGGAGCTTCATTTGCTCTGTGAAGTCTAGATTTGGAGGCCACATGTTCAAGGTCTTTGCTTCCAAGCTGACTCTTTTGATTGGATCAACGACCTTTGAGAGCATAATTTAGAAATTAGGCAAATCACTTTAAAGTCAGTTCTCGCCACAGTCCTTAAACATCGTGAAAGCACAGTAAGGATTCACTTCACAATTTGGTCTTTCAAACAATTTAGGGAAAATTTACTATATTTATGAAAAAAGAATATTTATTATTTGGCAACAATGTACATGAATAACATAAACATAATATAGGGATTGTCCTGACAACACTATTCCCCACCTGCACATTTAAGATAATGTTAGAAAATGACTTTTTTTACCTTTAATCAGTATCTTTTCCTCTGCTCTGCTTGACATGCGGTCAGTCTCTAGATTTTTCTTTCCTGTGACAATTTAATCATTCTTTCTTATTAATTTTGATCAAAATAAACAAGCCTTACTTCTCATCATGTCTGAATGCAAAAGTAATCTCTACCACATTTAATCTGCACACCGTGCTCTGGGTAATAACTCCCAGCAGTGGTAATGCAGTGTATATAATCACAGTCAGCTCTCTGGTTCCCTGGATTCTGCATCGTGGATTCAATAAAGCAAGAAAAAATAAAAGTATGGTTGCTTCTGTACTGAACACGTACAAACTTTTTTTCTTATCATCATTCTCTAAAGAATACAGTGTAACAACAATTCCAAGGCAATTACATTGTATTAGATATTATAAGTAACCTAGAGATGATTTAAAGTATAAGGAAGAATGTGCAGAGGTGTTATGCAAATAATATACTATTTTTTATCAAGAACTTGAGCATCTGTAGATTTTGGTATTTGCAGGGGATCTTGGAACCAATCCCCCCAGGATTAGGGGGACAAGTATATATGCTAACATTGGCGAGCTACATTTTTCCTGATGCTGGTGTTTTATTTTCTCTGGGGGAGGAGTAGGACAGAATAATAATTATGGTAATGAAGCAAGGTACCATGAGATCTGTCGTCTGCCTTAAGGGCCTGCATGGCCAAGTCAGCAATGGGCCTGGCTCTTCCGGGAAGAGAAGGTGTACAATTCTGGTACAGTCACCAGGAAGCTGATCTTCAGGGCTAAAGACAGTGGTGTGCTGGAGCCAGCTCAGGACAGCTTGCTAGAATCTGTTCGTGCCCATCACTTCCCAACTCCATGTTCAGTGGGTTTGTGTATAACAGCTTACATTGGCTATGGTGGGGTTATTTACACCAGGGGGACTAGCAAATGCAAAGCTTTGTTTTTTTGGAGAGCCTGTTGTTAAACATTTACCAGCACACCACTGGCTGAAGCCCTGAGAGCTGAGACCAGAGCCTGTTGGGAGGGGGCACCAGCCGGCTGGAGGAAGCCTGGGCTGATGTCCTTTCCATGGTCATCTAGCTGGTCATACTGCAGGAAATAATCCAAACAAGGATCAAGCTTGCAGGACTGTTGTGGAGAACACAAACCAGCAGGTTGGCTGATTCTTGAAAGCTACGGGTGAACTGAATTTACCCAATATTTCTTTCATTTTCTGTTCAGGAGGAGCAAAGCGTGTCCTTCCATGGGCAGACCTGGCCTGTTGTGAGAACTAAAAAGCTGTCAGTGGGCACCCCACATTGAAAATAGATGCCTATTTTTTTTTTTTTTTAATGAAAATCACATAATCTTCTTTGATATTACTTATCATTTTTGGTTCTTCTGTGACTCAACATTAAAAAAAAACAAAATTAGGTACAGAACTAAATCTTATTTGAAAAAAGAAAAAGAAGTAAAAGAAAATCTTAACTAGGATTGATATGGAAGAAACAGTTTAGATAGCCTTTCTCATATGTCTTTTTTTTTTTTTTTTTTTGAGACAGAGTCTCACTCTGTCACCCTGGGTAGAGTGTCATGGTCAGACCTCTGAGTGAGTGTCAGACCTCACAAATTCTTGGGCTCCAAGCAATCCTCTTGCCTTAGCCTCCCAAGTAGCTGAGACTACAGGTTTGTACCACCATGCCCGGCTAGTTGTGCTGTTTATAGTAGAGACAGGGTCTCCATCTTGTTCAGGCTGGTCTTGAAGTCCTGAGCTCAGGTGATCCACCCACCCCACCCACCCCGAGTGCTAGGATTACAGGTGTGAACCACCACACCCAGCCTCCTTTTTAGATGTCTTTACCATGTTGTGAAGCTGTGTCCTTAATTTTCTACTTGAATCTGCATGATTTTACATATCCTAGGGGACTGTGTAATGGAAACTCTTATAAATGATACAAGCACTGTCATGCTTGATGAATTTGGATGGACGGATTGAACATGTGCCAGGTAAAGATAAATGTTGCTGAAGAAATTCAGAGCTGAATGTGCATTGCATGGAGTCTCCCCTGCCTGCTATTATATTACCTCTGCTGATTTGAAGTCTGAGCATGTAGCCTCCATTCCAGCTGACATTATCTGAACCAAACAGAGAGGAAGATGGATTGAATCCACTTTGCAAAATGACACAGCCAAAGTAATACTCAGAAATGTAAGTTTTAAATATTTTTGTCTCAGCATAAACAAAATGATTTCTTTCTCTCCTTTGAAGATTAATATTCAGTTTCTAGTCTCATTAAATTGTCATTTTTTTAAATTCAAAGTTGACATTTTTGGTCACATCAATTTTATTCACTTTTAAATTCATGAATTTTTTTAAAAAAATTCTCACTTTAGAAATGTCTAGAGATTCTTTTTTGCGTGGGTGAATATATATGGGGAAGAGTCTGGGTTAACAGTGGAAGGAAATGTGAGAAATAGGTAGCATTTAATTAAATGTGTGCTGGATATTTGGGGACATTTTCCAAGTTTATTCAACATTTAGGCAACTGCCATCTTTGTAGGCCAAAGCTAATGTAGGTCTCTGGAGAAGAAAGCTCCTAATCCCAGAATTTATTAAATGCTAAATACCTTGTTGAAGAAAGATTGAAGCTGAAAATGTCAACACTAAAATGTCAGAAAATGCTGAAGTTATCATAGCAATGTTAATTTGCTCTCCTCGTCAGCCATTTTCAAGTTAGTAAAAATGCTATTAACAGACTGGGAAAAAGCAGCTCCCTCAGAGTGACCACGGGTTGCATTCATCTCAATTAAGCTTCAAGGTTCCTCTATTTCCTGGCTGGACATAGAAAAGACCTTGTTGGCCCTACAAAACAAGAAAAAGAAGGCTCTCTGTGATACTGATGGAGGAGGGGGATCTGTGGCTACAAAGTGTCAGAAGGGCAGAAATGCTCTGATAGGTTCTGAGCCCCAAAGCAGGCTGTGGCCTGCCCCATTCATTGTTTTATCATTAGGAAAGTTAGTAGCAGTTGAATTTTATGCCAGCTGTACCCACTGGGTAGAAAGTGTCCTTGGGACTCTGAGAGACTTAGAATCCAGGGAGGGCCGTAGAGTAATGGGGCTTTGATCCCAAGGCTCATGAATTACTTCAACAAACTAAATCTTAAATCTTTTGCTAAACTGTCCTTAATTCCTGAATTGCCCCTAGAGCTATAGCCAATGCCATTGGTTTCAGATACATTCTTTTGTCTTCTGCCAATACACTGTGAACATATAACTGCTGATAATGGCACTCAAGTCAGCTGCTAAATCTAAAATAATCTGTTCCAAGTGCCTCAGCACTGCCCCAGGGAGGGCAGGTGGACAAACTCACCTGGTAAATTAGGGGCACCTGGTAAATTAGGTACAATATAATTGAGATTATGTTGTACCCCTGGTCCTCACTAACTGACTAGATAATCATTTAAATCTTTTTAAATCTTCAAACTAAACACGTTATTTATATCTTTGACTTGGAGCTTGTGAAATAGAAATAGTATTCTAATAATACCTGTTTCAGGAGAGGGTGGGAAGGGTTGGGTAAATTCCCACCCAATGGACACACCGCATGGGTAAATGGCACACACCTACCAAACAGACTTCAACCTTATGCACACACCTACCAAACAGACTTCAACCTTATCAATGCAAACTATGGAATCTGTACCTCCACATTAATCTGAAATAGAAAAAATAACCCCTATTTCACAGTTTTTGTGTGTGTCAAATTGAATGAAATAATCAATTTTGAATGCTTAATCTGGTATTTGCCCTAAGACATTACCATGTACTTACTCAGACTCCCTCCCTGGCCACTGCGTATCTTCTTCCTGGCTAGATATGCACATTGCTCTAAAGATTTAAAATGGTATGCTTTTTACATATTGTTTCCTTCTCTTCAAATTTTCCAAGAACTCCAAATTCTGTGTTTATCTACATACCTAAGTTTTTTTTTGTTTAGGTAGAACAAGAAATGTTAAAATGATGTCTAATTGGTTCCTTGCAGCCAGAAACACCCCTATATCTGTTTCCTTTGAATCTTTGAAGAATTTCAATTTGTATCAAGTCTGAGGATTTCCAAATGGAGGTTGAAGGTAGATTTCTTAGGGAATTAATCAGAGGCATTCCACACACTCTAATTTGGTGATTCTCCACTCTGATTGCACATTGTCATCCCATGGAAACCTAAGAGTACAAATCCCCTACAGAATCAAGAGTCTTTGACAATTTCACATCATTTGACTCCAAATTCTACCTTTAGGAATCAATCTATCCTAAGAATATACAGGTGTTGGGCAGTGTGCATGGCTCAAGGAGTAGAGTGCTGGCCCAATATACCAGAGGTGGTGGGTTCAAGCCCAGCCCCAGCCAAAAACTGAAAAAATGAAATAAAATAAAATAAAAATAAAAAAATAGAGAGTGGTATGGACAGAGATACCTGCCCAAAGCAGCTCATGTATTTTTTTAAAAAGCATCTTCTAAGTCCAAGTAGAGAAACAGAAAGTGGTTACATGTTGTATGATATATCTATAAATGATTGCAGATTCATTAAAAATTACACTGTGCTATGCTATGGTGATAGAAGTCAACACCATGGTTTAGTGTCTGGTTATAAGAAAGAAATTAAATAAGAAAAAAAGAAGCCAGGATGCCATTACTTTTGGGGTAAAGATAGTGACTGGGAGGGGACATAGAGGGGCTTATGCAGTGCTGTTAATGTCGTGTTTCTTAATCTGGGTGCTGATTATACACGTAAATTCACTTTGTGAGAGTTCATCAAGCTGTATTCCTTTGATGTGTACATTTTTGAGAACAAATTATGGTAAAATACACGTAATGTAAATTTTGCCATCTCAGTCAGTGTAAGTGTAGAGTTCAGCAGCATTAAGTACGTGATACCAATCTTTTCATCTTGCAAAACTGAAACCCTGGATCCATCAACCCACAACTCCTCATTCCCCACCCCATCCAAATAATCACCGTTCTTCTTTCTGTCTGTATGAATTTGACCACCACTCTATGCGCCTCATATAAGTAGAATCATACAGTACTTGTATTTTTTTTTTTAGACAGGATCTTACTCTGTGGCCCCGGCTAGAGTGCAGTGGTGCAACCCAATCAGAGTTAGCTGCAACCTAACTCCTGGACTCAAGCAATTCTCCTTCCTCTGCCTCCCAAAAAGCTGTGCCACCACACCTAGCTAATTTTTAAATGCTTTTTTATAGAGGTGAGGTCTCACTATGTTTCACAGGCTGGTCTCAAACTCCTGGCCTCCTGGCCTCAATCATCCCACTTCAGTGTCCCAAAGTGCTGGGATCACAGGTGTGAGCCTCTGCACCTGGCCACAGTTGCCCTTTTGTGACTGGATTATTTCACTTTCTGTAATGTCCTTCAGTTTCACTCATGTTACAGCATATTTCAGAATTTTCTTGCTTTCTAAGGCCGAGTAATATTTTATTGTGTGGATAGCCCACATTTTGTTTATCCATTCATCTATTGATAGACATTTGGTTTCTTCCACTTTTTGGTAGTTGTGAATCATGCTTCTATAAACAAGGGTGTACAATTATCTCTTTGAGACCCTGCTATCAATTCTTTTGTATATATACCCAGAAGTGGAATTGTACTTTTTATATGTATGTTCTCCTTCAATAAAGAAAACTTAAAAAGTACTGATGCCCTGGGTTTCACTTATAGAGGTTCTCACTAAATGGTCTGGATCAGCCAGGGCATCAGACTTGTAAAGCCTCCTCGGGAAGTCCCACGTGCAACCAAACTTCAGAAACCCTGACTCTGGAGATGCATTTAGTACATTCATGCAACAGCTTGCAGAGGCTATGAAAAAGTAGATGCCAGAGCCAATGCATTCTGTCTTCATATCAGCCTTTGCTGGTGGCTTTTCTGACCCAGATCTATCCTGTAACTCATGTAACTCCTAGGCTCAAGTGATTGTTCCTATCACATGGTGACCTGGACCAGGATGGTATGTCAGCCAATTCACCCCTCCTATCATTTTTAGATAGGGGAGATGGCATACCTGGGGTCTCATGTTAGTCCTTGCCAGAATAAGTGGGCAGGACTGGACTATCTACCTAAGGAATAGGCTCATGGATGCCTCTGTGATGACACTGAAGGAATAGCTGGGAAGTTCTCCCTAGCACTCACACAAAAACACACAACATTTCTCCCAATAGCTACCCACAGTCTTTCCTTTCTTCTTTGCATAATTTAAAGTCCTACCAACAAATGAGAACTACTTTTAAAAGACAGTTTGGGCCAAGCATGGTAGCTCATGCCTATAATCCAGCACTCTGGGAGGCCAAGGCAGAAGGATCATTTGAGCTCAGAAGTTGAGACCAGCCTAAGCAAGAGTGAGCAAGGCCCCATGTCTACTAAAAATAGCATGGTGGTATACACCTATAGTCCTAGCTACTTGGGAGGGAGGCTGAGGCAGGAGGATCACTTAAGCCTAGGAATTTGAGGTTGTATTGAGCTGTGAGGCTGTGATGATACCACTGCACTCTAGTCTGGGCAACAAAGCAAGACTGCCTCAAAAAAAAAAAGCCAATTGGCCCTGGAAAGTTTATACAATCAGTCATTCAAACTGTATTGTGAATTAGTTCAAAAAGATGTTATTCAATAATACAGCTGCAATGTCAGGACATGAAAGCAGAGGTGTTCAGCTTCTGCACTGTTGATGTTTTGGACTGGGTGATTCTTTGATGTGGGGACCTTTCCTGTGCATGGTAAGGCATGTAGCAACTCGGTCACTCAGTGGCCTCTACCCACTGGAGACGGTGGTAGCACTCTGCCCTCAGTTGTAATCACTAAATCTCTAGACATTGACAAATGTTCCCTCTCAGACAGAGTTCACCCCGCCTGAGAACTGCCTCATTGAAGGGATGGGAATTTTGATGGAAGAAACAAGAAAGAAGAAAGTTTGCAACATAGAAAATTTAGAGGCGGTTAGGTCTGGAGAAGATTGATCCCTCTAACTGCTCATGACGGCTGTGTCTCGGCCCCAGAAAGCTCCTCTTCTGATTGGGGGGCTGAAAGCCACGTGTACCATGGGAGACAGAAGGGCACGTGAGACCAAGTCCCGCAACTGTGACATACAGTGTGCGGCTACATGGAAGCCATGTCGTTGGGCGTGAATCGCTCTCCTCCCAGCTCCCTGGCTGCCTAAAATGTGAAATGCTGTGAGATTAGGACTTATTATGGGAACCATCCTGCCCCACCCCTGCCCCTACAAAAATATCTCCATCTTTCCAGGGTGACACAGCTAATCCTGTGAATGCTATGAACGTGGTTCTTTCACTGACACACATCTTGTCACTTATCACATTTAAGACAATAATACACATTCCCAACGTTCCCTAATTTAAATTTGCCCCAACGTTGAAGGACTCTGAGCTGCTCACATGGAGGCATCTTTAAGGCCTGTGCACAGATGGCAGGAGCCTGAGCTCTGTTCTCCACGGTGACCTAACCTGCCAGCACCCTCGTCCCCTCATGTCCTTTCCCACGTTGGCGGAAGAATCTTGCAAGCCTGGCTTTTGCCTTTTTCCCCTTCCACATTGTTCTCTTCACCAGTAGCCTAACCTCATTGGGGTTATGGGAGCCTAAGCTCCCCTCGGTGAGGCACGTTCAGCCAACTCTGTCTGCTGCCGGCAGGGGAGCCCGCACTCTGCAGCCGCAGACACGGTACTTGCCTGAGCGTCCTCTGGCAGCTCCGCAGACTCAGGGTCAGGGCCAAGTGGGGCGGCCATTTTGCAAAAAAGCAATGAGTAAACAAAGTGTTTGCCCCGGGAGGTTGGCTCAGATTTAACAGAGGCTGTGTGCAGGCTTTCAGGGTTCCTCGGCCCACAAGCTTTAACCGCTGAACAAACTGACTTAGCACACTAAAGCCTAGTGTTTGTTTAGGGCCTTTATTGACTCAATTCTCGCCTCTCGGGCAGGTGGCCTGAGTCAGTCATTGTTCTGACTGGGCTCTCCTCTGTGACATGTGGCCTCCCTGTTGAGCGTTCCTTTCTTTATTTCATTTTCTGGTCCTTGAAAAGTCGGGCAATCCACTCACACTTACAGGTGTAGTGTTTCATTTTTAAAGAGGCATAATTCACCCTCGTCAGTATTTTCAGCTGTCGAATAGGGTTAGTTGTGCAATAGGGATTCAGGACTTGGCCTCTTGGTTAAACCTCAGGGCTGATTTCCTGGGTGATGTGAGGAGTGCTGTCACTGCTCTGCTGTGTTAACTCTTCCCCTCCCTGGGCCTCATTTCTCAGTGGCTCTCAAAGTGCTCCGTCTGTAATTAAGACATACAAAAAGCTTCTGCAAATTTCCTGTGGCACTTGGCTCCACTATTGATTTGGGCCCCCCCAAATATATATTTTTTTGTAGTTCATTGGGACCATGGTATCACTTATTAAATGCATACTTTGTGTGAAGTACTATGCCTAGTGAGTTATTTTCTTAGAAGCTTTGGTTCCTTTGTCTTCATCATAAACTTCGGTGCTGAGTATTTTTGCTCTCTTTTACCAGACAGGAGAGGGTAGGACCAGAGAGGTGACGTGGCTGCCCATGATCCCAGAGTGTCTGCAGACAGAGCGGGAGTTCAAGCCAAAGTCTGGCTGACGCGGAGCCTGCCCACCTTGGCCCTGCCTTCTCTCCTTTCCTTGCACAGACCTCCTGTGTGGGCCAGAAGGAAATGCCACAGGCTCCAAGCAGGGACAGTGGTCACATGGAGCAGTGCAGTGAGCTGGGCCTGTCATGGCACAAGTGGGTTACTGTGTTCATACCCCTCCGAGTCCACCTGGCAGCTTCTCCCCGCGGCACAGAGCCAATGCCCTGTCTTCTCTGTGGCCAGAGCTGTCCTTAGACAACTTTCTCGAGCATTCTCCACAGAGTCACCTGATCTTCTTGCTGATGAAGGAAGTTGAGAGCAGCACACACGTCCAGTCACATCTGCATATCACTCCCAGGTACGTATTCACACGTGCACACGCTTAGGCACACAGATATACACACACATAAGCACACTCACACATTCACTCAGATACTCACCCACACACATATCCACACTCAACACACGCACCCACACACTTGTTCCCTTTCCCTTCCACATAATTACTCACATACATCACTCTCACACTGCTCACACACTGACACGACCCCCCATGTACATAGATTCCCACCCCACACCTATGTAGACTCACAAGCACATTTACTGTCCCATGAATTCACATGTGCACACTCACACGTTCACACACACTCACACACATGTGCATCTCCAGCTGAATATATACTTCCGCGCGAGGTCAGCCAGCCAGCACCCAAGGGCAGAAACTGCCAGAGGAGGGGTAGTACGCTGCGGGGTTTTGTGACTGTCCAAGGTTACTTGACAGAATTGAAGAACCTGCAGGAAGGACCCAGGAATTTTTGTGAGGAGAGTTGACCTCTGTCCTAACTGTAACTGCCCACAGTCTTCATGAATCAGGTTTTTGGCACCGGCCCCTTAGCTCAGAGCATACCCTTCGGGGCCTGGCTGGAGGGTTCTAGGGCATTTGAGCAAGCAGCTGAAATTCTCTTAGCCTTCGTTTCCTCATCTATAAAATGGGCATAATAATGGTACTTGTCTTACGGAGTTCTGAGTATTAAAGCAGCTACTACACGTGAAGCTGACAGACCAGGGCAGGGCACATGCATGCTCCAAAACAGTAGGCTCCGCATGGCTTGGGTTTCCCCCACTATTAACCAGCTGTGATGAGGACTAAAGGCAAACTTCAGTTTTTGAGATTTTGATACAGAAATGAGGTCCAAGGAGAGATTAACTGAATCTTAAGGGCTTTCTGTCCTAGTGGTTACAATCTATAAAACCCTGAAAAAGCTTCAGGACAGCGTAGGGCTAATTGTTGCTGTCTCAGGGAAAGTGCTTTTGTCACTTGGGTCAGATGGGCAGCATCAGGATTTGTACTTTCCTGTCCCTTCTCCCCCTCAGTTACATGAATCCTTGTTTCGTGAGAATTTTGAGAAACCCAGTTGCAGAATGAGAATTCTATTTTTGTGCTCAACTGACTTGTAAGCAGGTAGAACCAAAGAATTAGTACACTTCATTTATGATTCAAAGACATTTCCCCTTAGAAGTTATGGAAGAAACTGATATTATTTTAATTAAGAGTAGTCGGCCCAGCGACACTATTTTGTTCTACGTATTTTTTCTTTGATGAGGTCTGGGATCATTTTCAAGCCTAAGGAGTCTTCATTTCTCCTGTGGCCTTCCTTTTCCTGCTTGTCATCTGCTCAGTCCCCCTGGCAGCTACTGCTTTGGCAGTGACCCTTCCCTGTGCTTTCTCTCTTCCTTGCTCTGGTGGCCACCTCGGTTCTATGGAAGCCTTTCCTTTGGACAGTCCCACAAGGAACCAACCAACCAGAAGTGGCTCCTTTCTTTTCCATTCTACCTCCCACCCCTGAGCTTGGCCAATGCTTGATCAAAAAGGCACTATTTGCCTTAGAATTCCAACTATTCCTTATCAGAGCCCTCATCTCATCAAAGGAGTGACCAAAAGAGGCCATTTTATAGTTTCTGGAAGCACAAGTTCCTCTCATTCACCCCATGAGAGACAGATGGAGATCACACAAGCAATTTGCCTTTGTAATTTACTTTCCCATGTTTACAAAATAACTTCTACCTAAGCCTAGAGAATTGTTAGAATGCTATTTACTGAATGCTAATAATAGTTATTTGAGGAGAAGGCATGCAGGGTGATTTTTATTTACTATATTGATTTCTGCTTTTTACTTTTTCTGTATTGATTGATTTAAAAACAAGCATGCATAAGTTTTGTGAAAAAAACCATTTAAAACTTTTTTAAAAGAGATGGGGTTTCATTGTGTTGCCTAGGCCAGCCTCAAATCCTTGGGGTCCAGCAATCCTTCTGCCGCAGCCTCCTGAGTAACCGGGACCACATGGGCACGCCAATGTACCACTCCACTCAGCTTAAAATAAAGCCATTTTAAGAAAGAATTTTGAAAAGCACTCATACAGCAATACTGCTATAATTTTTTCAAGTGATTTGGGATGCACTGTTTTTTTCCCTGTTAGTTTTTGAACACATCACTCAGCTGGCTAGTTAACTTCAAAATTCAGGAAGGCAGTGTTTCTTCCCAACCTTTGTTCAAGGCATGTTTTGAAGTGAAAAAAGAAGAGCTACTCTGAATGTGAAGACAATGCCCTCCATTTTAGAAGGCATAGTTGAATTACACCGTCAACCCATGAAGCTTTTGTAAGATATACTTATTGGGCATATCTTTTTCTAGGTATATTTTTCTAGGACAACCAAAATGGTCAGCTGTGAGAGTGTTCAGAGCTTACAGACGGTGGGCTCCTCCCAGTATCTTTAAAAAGAAAGGGAGTCTTTGTGTACATGAATGCCATTTTGCCCTTGGCGGGCTTCATCAGCTGTGCTTTGGACATACATTCTTGGAGTTGATTTCAACCTTTAACTGAAGTATAAAGTCCACAGAAAATGCAGATATCATAAATGTATAACTCAGGTCATTTTTACAAATGAAACCTTCTTGTGTAACCATAACGCAGATTAAGAAACAAAACACTAGCAGCCCCAAGAATTCCCCCTAAATCCCCCTCAATCACTCTCCTCCATCCCATGGGTAACCATAGTATTAATAGTTTGCTAGTTTTATACTTTATGTAAATACATCTAGCTTCTTTCTTTCAAACTCATGTTTGTGAAATTCATCTAATTTTGCATTTAATCATAAATAATTCATTTTCTTTTCCATCTAGGATTCTGTTGTGTAAACACATTACAGTTTGTTTATCCATTCTTCTGTGGATGGTCAGTGGGCAACAGACAGTTGTGAGCTATTCTGATCAGCGCTATGTGCAGTCTAGGACTTATCTTCTGGGAAACTGTATGCATTTCTGTCGGGTACATGCATCGGGGTGAAATAGAGTATGCCAACAGTCAGCTTTACTAGCTACTACTAAACAATTTTCCAAAGTGGTTCTACCAATCTATTACCGTGTAAGAGAATTCCAAAAAAATTAAGATGGAAAATTTCAGCTTTTACTAGCTTTGTGCTGGATGGTATCCCTGGAAGTACTTGCCTCAGCCCAAAGATGATGACACAGAGAAATCCTTCCAAGAAATACAAAAGCACCATTCTTGTTTCACATTGATTTTTAGGTCAAAGCATTGCTATAAAATAGATGGAGGTATAGCTCATGCTGATTTTTCCTGAAGCTGAAAAAATACAACAAAAGAGATCAAAATGCTTTTGCTAAAAGCACGCACGGCTAAGCCCCATATCTCCCACTGTAGCCCCAGAGCTTTGATTTTAGGTTCATGTGCTTGCCTGTGAATTTGTTACAGGAAAGTCGTGCTCAGACTCAGGCTGACATTTCTACTATAAAACTGCTAGATTCAAATAGCAAAGTCTAATGCCATAAACCCTTGTTGCATTTGCCAGGCAATCAGCTTCCAGAGGGGTAATGCTCCTAGACAGTCTTGAGTCTTTGACAGTTTTATTTATTTATTAATAGTTAGTTATTTTGAGACAGAGTGTCACTATGTCGCCCTCAGTACAGTGCTGTGGCGTTACAGCTCACAGCAACCTCAAACTCTTGGGCTTAAATGATTCTCTTGTCTCAGCCTTCCAAGTTGCTGGAACTACAGGCACCTGCCACAACTCCCGGCTGTTTTTTTGTTGCAGTTGTCATTGTTGTTTAGCAGGCCCAGGCCGGGTTCCAAGCCACCAGCCTCGATGTATATAGCTGGCACCATAACCACTGTGCTACCCATCTGGTTTCTGCTGCTCATCACACTCAGCTGGGCAACTTTATTCATTTAATCGACAAATGATAACTGTACATATTCATGGGGTATACAACAATGTTTCCATACATATAAGGTATATGTATGGATATACAGTTCAGGATAATTAGCATAGCCATCATCTCAAACATTTACCATTTTTTTGTGCTGGGAATGTTCTACGTCTTTCTTTTAGCGATTTGAAACTATGGTAGAATCTGTATAAGTTTACCACCCAGGGGACTGGAATGAACTGGTCAACCCACAGAGGTGGTCAACATAAGGAACTAGGCCTACTGGACTGATATATGCAGGTGGTGCATGTCCTGTCTATAGAAACTGTGCCAACTTAAGGAGGTGGTCGACTATGGAGGGTCTACTTTATATAATACATTATTGTTAATTATCATTATCCTGGTGGTGTAGTATGCCAGGACTTATTCTTCCAAATCTAGCTAAACTTTTTATCTTATAACAAATCTTTTCCTATACCACTCTTCCCTTTAGCATCCTCTGTTCTACTTTTTACTTCTATGAGATCAACTTTTTCTAGTCCACATATGAATGACAATATTCAGTGTCAGAGACAGCTTTTTAAACTATAGATTTCACCATTCTTTCTATAGAGCAATTGAATGCCTTGGGATTGGGACTTGGGAATCCATATTTTATAAAGTTTTCAAGTGGCCCTGATTCAAATGGAGGCTGCTAGTAAACATTTAGAATCTTGCTCTCAGACAGTTTTAAAAAGTGATAATCGTCCAATACAAGTACTATAGCAAATCCCTGAAAATAAGAAGAAAAAATGAGTTAAATATCAGATCTTTTTCCCTCCTTTAAAATACTATGTCCTACCAAAATACAATGCTTTGCCAGATTAAACACAAATGACAGGGTTCAGCTGCAGATGGCTCTGATTCCAGAATAATAATAATGATCAGTGCCAATCACATGTTACTTAACAAACTACTGAATGTCCTCACATATTTTATTTTACTTAATCACTTAGGACCTGTAAGGTAGAAATAATAATTCCCCATCTACAGAAAAAGATACGAAGGCTTGGGGTTAAGTGCAGCACTGTGCCCGCTCTCTGCCACTTGATGATTGTATATCCGTAGGTAACACAAACCCAAGTCTCCTGGTTCCGAATGTTACTTACTTCTCACCGTCCCCCAGTGCTCTGGGAGTCAGAAAGCTCCTAAAAGCCAATGTGAATGAAGCATTTTGCTACATCTGAGTCTCCTTGAGTCTCTCTGGATTCCCTCCTTCCTCCTTCCCTCCCTTCCTCTCCTCTCTCTTCCTCTGATTTGCTATTAGTGTCTCCTGTGCAGCAGGTAATCTGCAATGGGCTAGGGAATCCTACCTGCAGAAAGTTCACAGTCCTGCGAGAGACAGAGAAATCATCGTGTGGTGATGCAGCAAGTGTCAGCACAGTTAGGTCAAAAGGAAGGAGAGTTATGCTCTGATCACCCACCCACATGGGCATGTGGATCCACACTCTCCACCAGATGAAAAGTTCAAATTCCTAAAGGTAAGAAGTACTCGCTTTGATCTACTCTTACTTCAAAGGGGAATTGTTTTATTTTGAAACAATTCCACGGCCTTCAATATCCTATTAGCACATCCTTCAACATATGGCTTTAGACCTTTTGTCTATATTCTATCACATGCCTTTTTTAGAAGTGTGCCATCTTATGAGTAGTTCATTTACACGCTCTCAGCAAGTTAGGGAGGGGCTCAGGGTGTCTCTTCAGGGTCTGGTGTATGGGAAAAACAGCTTCCAATATACCAGGAAACAACTTTGTGCAGCCTCAGCAACTGGCTAGGTGGATAGGTGTGTGTGTTTGCTTGTGTGTGGCAGAGGTCAGTCGCAGACATATTTTCTAATAAACTATTTCAACAGTTGTTTTCATTAGTGGCGATAAAACCACCCACTTTGTTTTCAAACACCTAAAAATTATCCAGTGATAAGAAATAGTTTGTAGGTACCCTTTGGGTACCAGCAGCTGCTTAGACACAGGGTCCACAGCGGAAAAGGGGACAGATACATTCCTGCCCCACCAGGGACCAATTGAACTTACAGTCACTGTTCTAATGTTTAATTTCTAGAAGTTGCTCTTAAATTTAACACTTTACAGCACTGCTGAACCCTTGGCCTTTCTGAGGCACCACACCCCACTGTTGGTTCCATTTTGGAGGATTTGATCTCCTCCTCATCTTCATCATGTCCCCTTTAAAGGACTGAGACATCTTCTCCCCAGCTCTCGGGTCCAGGGTCTCCAACTTTTTTTTTTTTTTCATCCTAATACTCTTTTTATTTGCATATCTGTGAACTTTTCATCACTTTTAGTTTGTTCCCCCTTTTCACTTCTTTTTTTTTATTGTTGGAGATTCATTGAGGGTACAAGAAACCAGGTTACACTGATTAGGGTCTCCAACTTTTTGTTTGTTTGTTTGTTTTGGGCTGGTATATGGGGCCGGTGCCCTACTCCTCTGAGCCACAGGCGCGCCCTGGGGTCTCCAACTTTTAATCTAGTTCCATCTTTCACTTTTCCTTTGAAGTTATCTTTTTCCCCTTTCCAACTGTAAATAATAATTGACAATTTCATGGGCTTTTAAAACATTTACAGAGACAGTTCCAGCCACTATCTGAATCAGCAAGCGCTCACTGAGAGCCTGGTGCGTGCTGGGCATGGTGCTTGGCAGCAGCCCTCATACTGAATGCTGAGACCGGTCCAGGCAACACTGTCTTCTAACCCTGCATTCTGTTTCTCTGCATCTGTTGCAGGTGGTTCCCTGGGAAGCAGACCCTGACATGAAGATTAGCACGCAAAAGGCTTACAAGGAAAACTATGGGAACCAGGGTCTGTGGGAGGGAAGAGGAGGATGTGGCACTGGGCAGAGGGGACATCAAGGTGCAGCACAGTCTCAAAGGAAGTCTCAGCCAATCCAACTCAGAGTTGTGAAGATGGACTCCAGAGCAGTCTGTTTGTGAAGTTGGACTGACAGCTGAGGGCTGTGCTCACTCTCAGGCCCTCATTTGTGAAGGGGCATCTAGGCAGCATGTCATGGCACCCACATTCCATCCCACATGTTCCATCCCATCATGTTCACTGATGCAACTGACCTGATTTGTTGCCTTGAGCTCATGGACAAAGAGACCTGAGCTCCTGAGGCCAGAACCATTGCCTATTGTGCGGATAGTAGAGGAAGGGGCTGGTATGGGTCTAATCAAATCCCAGCAGACACATGAGCAAAGACCAAGTCAGGCCAAGGCAGGCAGCCCTATTTCATGCCTTGGGTCTTTCTTTATAGGTGCTGTCCCTCTGTGTTCTTTATCCAATCTTCATGTCTCTGCTTACACATGACATTCTATGCTGTCTCCTCTGGCACCAATTTAAATTAAGATCCTGGAGACCCACTTACTTAATATCTTAAATTTTGCCTCTGTAACGCCTGTTACTCTATGGCCCACTCGGGAACTATTAGTATTTATCCCACTTTTTTTGTTTTATTAGAGCCCCATTTTCTTTTTACTATGGTATCCTTCATGTCCAGTGGCTGCTCTTTTAAAATAACTAAAATTGCAGTGGGAGTTCCATCAGAGTTCTTTGGTTGCAAGCAACAAAAAATACTTTTGCATTATTAACCACGGAGTTATAGAAAGAATGTGTGTGACCCCAGGACCTCAGGGAGACCCTGCCTCACTGCCCTACTTCCCCGCTGGGGTTTCCTGGATTCTTCCTAAATGAACTGCCTGGACAAAGGGCAGGGGGAGGATGACGGAGATGAGCAGCGCTGTGAGGAGGCATCAGAGAGTATTTGCTTTTAGGCTGATTTGTTCCTATTTTCCACTTGTCCCTGCTATCTTCCCCTCAGCTTGGGACTTTCCATGGTCACATCCAGGTTACCATGAGTGTGTGTACCCAGAATGCTAACTCCATTTTCAATCAGCCTGAGAAGAATGCACTGAGTGGGATAAACTCCTGCCCAGGAAACTCCCTGCACATCGGCTGGCCATGCCAGCCAGTGCTGACTGGACGTGCTCTGGGATCCCCTGTGGCTCTCCTGCTTACCTGGGACATGGGATTTACACAGCTGCTTTCCTGAAAATCACCCACATCACCCCTAAAATGCATAACCCCATGAATAATATGTAACTGTACTATCTGGTCAAGGATTGGGCCTCTGTCTCAGGGTGGTCTTTATTAGTCATGGATCTGGTCAGATAAGCTTTTGCTCAAAAAGTGTCAATGGCTTCCCATGGCTTGTACGATGACACCTGGATATCTAAGTGGACTCTTTCAGGCCCAGTCAGCCTCTCTAGCTCAATTTTTGGCCACTCCTCCTATGGCCCAGGATTAGTCACACTGGGCTGCTGTTAAAACTATTGCCCATCCTGTAGTTTGGCCTTTGCCAATTCTCTCCCTTGAATAACCCTCTTTCTCTTCTGGGTCTGGCAACCCCTCTCTTGTGCAAAGCCACTGAGAACTCTGCCTCCATCCCCAGCTGGAAGGCATCACTCTTCCTGCGTGCTCTGCTTGCACTGTTAGAGTAGCCCTTGCTACACTTCATCACAGCAAGCTGTGTGCAAACCTGATTTGTCTGAGAGAACATAAACTCTGTGAAGGCCAGATTGGTAGTCTTCCATCCCCCGCCTCATCAGAGCTCCATAAATACTTTTCTTTTTTAAATAAGTAACAAATACACTTTAAAAAAAAAACAAAAAAACACCTTTTCCTTTTGTTATTAGCATATCTTTCCAGGAGGAATAAGCTAAAGAGAAATTGTTTCCAGTGTGAATTCTCTTTCATCTATGGCTCCCTGAGAAGAGGTTCTGAAATAAGCAAAATAGCAGGCAGCATCACGAAATCCTAGAAATATTCCCGGTATAAATGTGAAGGTTCCGTGAGAAGACGAGGTGCTTAGATCCAGAATCTTGGGTGATTTCCTGCCATCTGCTCTCCCTTAGGAAGAAAGCTTTTTTAAAAAGGCTTTTTGATGCACTTCTTTCAAATGATTTTTAGATGAAAAATTCACATATAACCAATGTCTACCACAAGGGACTTTGCAGCATTCATTTCTCCTATCGGTGTTACCCAGCCAGGTACTTTTGGCAACAGCAATTTCAACATTCATCTCTTTGCTCTGGGAAATCGGTGCAAACCTAAGTTTATTGACACCAGGTGAGACTGGGGCTCAATAAAGACAAGGGCTTTGCTAGGCAATCCCAGCAATCTGTGCCAGGAGAAAATGAGGCAGTGATCACAGCCAGACAGGCTTCGCCCCAGATGCTGTTCTGCACCTGAATTCCCTTCATAAAACCAGCTTATTGGTCACTTAGCACTTACCGTGTGCCAGGCACCATGAGCTTGAGCTCCAGCTCACATATCTCCTTAAATCCTCACAGGAAGATAAGAAAGTTTTATGACTTGCATTTTGCAGAGGAAGTTTCCAGAAGCTAAGGAACTGCCCAAGGTCCCAGGGCCTATCGGCTACAAGAACTAGCACCCTGCTCTGGGTAACCCTGAAGCCTGTGCCCAAAGCTGCTCCTTGTGCACTTAGCTGAATGTTAGAATCACCCTGGGATCGTGGAGAGATGCAAAATAAATCAGAAAAACAACTACAACAAACAAGGTACATCATTATGTGCTGCGAGGGTTCTCTAAAAACCAGAGCAGGAAAGAGGGATGGGGAGATGTGTGGGAAAGGGTGGGTTGTAATTTTAAGTATTGTCAGGAAAATACTCATCAAGATAACATATTGGTAAAGACCCGGGAGAAAATGAGGGAGCCATGTGGCTGTCTTAGAGATGTCCCAATAGGGACTACGTGGCAAGCAAAAGGCCCCATTCTAGGACAGTTGGCCAGTGCAGCTGGAATGACTGGAGGGGGCGGTGGTAGCCGTGAGGTCAGGGGATCATGTGGGAGCTTATAAACTATGGTGAGACTTCTGCCCTCTTATGGGGTCAGGGGATCACGTGGGATCTTATAAACTATGGTGAGACTTCTGCCCTCTTGTGGGGTCAGGGGATCGCGTGAGATCTTATAAACTATGGTGAGATCTGCCCTCTTGTGGGGTTAGGGGATCGTGTGGGATCTTATAAACTATGGTGAGACTTCTGCCCTCTTGTGGGGTCAGGGGATCGTGTGGGATCTTATAAACTATGGTGAGACTTCTGCCCTCTTTTGAGGTCAGGGGATCACGTGGGATCTTGTAAAGTATGGTGAGACTTCTGCCCTCTTGTGGGGTCAGGGGATCGCGTGGGATCTTATAAACTATGGTGAGAACTTCTGTCCTCTTGTGAGGTCAGGGGATCGCGTGGGATCTTGTAAACTATGGTGAGACTTCTGCCCTCTTGTGAGGTCAGGGGATCATGTGAGATCTTATAAACTATGGTGAGACTTCTGCTTTTTTGTGGGGTCAGGGGATCTCATGGGATCTTATAAACTATGGTGAGACTTCTGCCCTCTTGTGAGGTCAGGGGATCGTGTGGTATCTTATAAACTATGGTGAGACTTCGGCCCTCTTGTGGGGTCAGGGGATCGCGTGGGATCTTATAAACTATGGTGAGACTTCTGCCCTCTTCTGGGGTCAGGGGATCGCGTGGGATCTTGTAAACTATGGTGAGACTTCTGCCCTCTTGTGGGGTCAGGGGATCGTGTGGGATCTTGTAAACTATGGTGAGACTTCTGCCCTCTTGTGGGGTAAGGGAATCGTGTGGGATCTTATAAACTATGGTGAGATCTGCCCTCTTGTGAGGTCAGGGGATCACGTGGGATCTTATAAACTATGATGAGACTTCTTCCCTCTTTTGAGGTCAGGGGATCGCATTGGATCTTATATACTATGGCGAAACTTCTGCCCTCTTGTGAGGTCAGGGGATTGTGTGGGATCTTATAAACTATGGTGAGACTTCTGCCCTCTTGTGAGGTCAGGGGATCGCGTGGGATCTTATAAACTATGGTGAGAACTTCTGTCCTCTTGTGAGGTCAGGGGATTTTGTGGAATCTTGTAAACTATGGTGAGACTTCTGCCCTCTTGTGGGGTCAGGGGATCGCATGGGATCTTGTAAACTATAGTGAGACTTCTGCCCTCTTGTGGGGTCAGGGGATCGTGTGGGATCTTATAAACTATGGTGAGAACTTCTGTCCTCTTGTGAGGTCAGGGGATCGCGTGGGATCTTGTAAACTATGGTGAGACTTCTGCCCTCTTGTGGGGTCAGGGGATCGTGTGGGATCTTGTAAACTATGGTGAGACTTCTGCCCTCTTGTGGG
>CAUYPK010081906.1:0-30058 GCA_963574355.1 Loris lydekkerianus
GTAATTGTTTTGGGTATATATTTTTATTTTTGAAATTTACCAGTGGCTGCTGCATTTTCCACCTTGGCTTATACTTGAGTCACTAAGTTTTCCCAGTTTTTAGGGTAAAATTAAGGGGGTCGGCTTATACTCGAGTATGTAGGGTACCCTAATTTTTTGTTACTGTTGAGACAGGATCTTGTTCTGTGGCTCAGACTAGAGTACAGTGGAATCATCACAGCTCACTACAGCCTCAAATTCCCAGGCTTAAGTGATCCTCCTGCCTTAGCCTCCCAAAGTGCTACAATGACTGGCACGACCCACAGTGCCCAGACAAAATTTCCCTAATTTTATTTCACAGGCTTACATGAACTGGTTTCAGCTATCTCCAATATCTCCATCAATTAAAAAAAATTAATAAAAACAAAAAGTCGTCATCAGCAAACCAGACCATCAGTTAGGGAATGAGTATGTATGAGAAATACTAGAAGACACTGTACAGAAAGTGGTTTGTATTCAACAAACTCTTGACTCCTACAAAGCAGCGATCTTAACTTTCTAGTTATAAATCTTCCTTGAAACTCTAGAAGTTAAAAACACAAATACTGAGCTTTTTCTGATGAGGTGGGTCAATGCCAGGTTCAGTGTGCCTTCCCTGGGTTCCAAGCACAAGAGCCAGGTTCAAGCCCAGCATTCCCTGGTTTCATTCTGCAGCCAAGGCTATGTGGGTTCCCGTACCTTATGGCTCCACCAGGACACAGAGGTGACAACGTAACGCCCTGTAGGATCCCACTCGACATCAGAGGCCATATAGTGCTCTGCAATGTTCATGACTGTGCAGTCTGAAGTATCAACAAATGCTAAGGCACCATTCATACTGCAAAGACAAACACAACAGTCTTTGTAAAGATGCACACATCTCCCCAGACATCCCACCCCTTGAGAGGCACTGTGCTGTGAGGTCCTAGGGGAGCTGGCCTTGTGGTCTCAGGGGTCACCCAACCTCTGCCTCATTGTTAACATAGAAATAATTCTAGTAACAATCTCAATAAGGCTATTGTGAAGATTTGTCGACTTACAATGTATAAAGTGCACATAATGACTATCATGTGTGTCTGCTATTACTGTTCTTTTTACAGAAAATGCTGAGGCTAAGTATATAGAAGCTAAATAAGCTACCAAAAATACATTGTCAAAAGCCTACCATGAAAGGGGAAGTAAGCAACAAAAAAACATTCTTTTAACTCCAAGGCAGATGCTCTAAGTTTTTTCATGATTTCTATACATTCTGTTGGAATGGCAACAGAGCCAGGGAGCAAGGGAAAGCTAAGTTTTGGCCAGGTGCAGTGGCTTATGCCTATAATCCTAGCACTCTAGGAGGCCAAGGCAAGTAGATTGCCTGCGCTCACAAGTTCAGGACCAGCCTGAGCTAGAGCGAGATCCTATCTCTAAAAACAGCTGAGCATTGCGGCAGGTGCCTGTAGTCCCAGCTATGTGGGAGGCTGAAATAAGAGAATTGCTTGAGCCCAAGAGTTTGAGGTCACTGTGAGCTATGATGCTACAGCACTCTACCAAGAGTGACAAAGTGAAACTCTGTCTCAAAAAAAAAAGCAAGCAAGCAAAATTTTAAATTCTCATCATTACTATACCACACAGGTAAAGACAGTCTTGCAGCTGTCTAAGTATTTTTCCTGCTACAGGATATAGGATTGACTTAACATAAAGGTAACTGGATTGCTAGAAAGGTACTTGTTTAACAATAGACGAATTATAACATGCAGACATGCCTACTCGGTCACTTAATGAAAGCATTTGCAAGTGACTGCTTTAACCTGCCTGGTATTAGCCTAAGTCTAGTGAGCATGATGGATACACTAAAGTAGGATACTGTCCCATATAATGACACCATCCCTTTTAGTGCAGGAAAATCCTCATTACCAGTGTTTTAAGGAAGAGCACTGTTTTACCATTCAGAGCCCAGAGCACAAGACACAGGCTCCAATGTAGGAGGCAGAGAGCTTCTCATGGGCTCAGACAGCAGACACCTACCTCCTTAGACCAGCCAGTACAACAAACTGTCCCTGAGGGCTCCAGAAGATGGTATTTGCTTGCTGCTTATCAAACATTCCTGGAAGAAAGGTAAGTGTCCATGATGAGTCTTTGTAAACAGCTCTACAGTCAAGGTGGAGCCAAGGCTGGAGGCCCCTGCAGACAGATCTAAAAATGGACTCTAGAAACTGTTTTTTTCCAGAAAACCTATCAGTAAGTACATATAAGTTAAGACCCAGACAGAAAAAAGAAAAAAAAAAAGGCAGGGATATTTTACAACTGTGATGCTTATACATTTTTTTATTTCACAAGGTAATTGGACAAAGAATTCCCTTTATAGTGAATATTCATTCCTGCAGCATAAGGAGAGGACTGTTAAGAGATGTGTAACCCCAAAAGACATCTACTCTCCCAGCAACACAAGCATTTTTGTAAGTCATATGCTCATAAGAACTTAATTACATTTATTATCTTTCTAAATACTCTGATTCCTTATATCCTGAAGGGACCCTGGGCAGAACAGGGAGAAGTGGAAAGAAGAGAGCTGAAAGTCAGCCCTTCTCAGAGCACTTCCTGTATTCCAGACAGAGTTAAGCTGGGGGGTCGTTCTCAGCTGTGGTAGTTGCAAAGAATAATCAATGGGCAGACTGGGAGAGGGAAGATGTGAGAAGGCAGACTTTTCCCTGGGAGTACATTTCTTGGATTTGCCCCAGTTAAAACCTACATAAGCACAAAGTCCCTATAGCCACAGATGAATAACCCTGGTGTCCACAAGGAACCCACCCCAGGAAAGGCATGCTATGCAAAACACTCAGAAGGCACAGGTACTTTTACTTGCTGTTTCATGGCCTATTTTATAACAGGGCATGAGCAAAGTCTTCTGATAGTCTTTAACTGCCCATATTTTTGTATCGAAGAGAATTAATAATACAACCAATTTTGTGATACACAGCTAAGTGATTCTACCACAAAAACCACTGAGCTCTAACAAAATGAAAACTTAATTCTTTACAGAAGTATCCCTCGGATATTGGGTAACCAAGGCTATATTTGGCAGGACACCATGTGGCCAGTTCTGTATGAAAAACCAGCAGCACAAGAAGCACAGCCTGAGACTACCTCATAGCCGCTACACAGGTAACATGGATGCTTACTCAATCCAACTAAATCTGCCGATTTCCTACTGTGGGCAGGACATAAGGACAAAAAAGTGAGAACGTCTTCAGGAAACCTGCCTGGGCAAGGAGTGAAGGCAAGTACTACAGTGACAAGTGAGGGCCACAGGGCTACCCTGAGAATGAGAGCAAGCACCTCCAGGAAGGCGGAACGTGGTTGGGTTTCAGCACCTACTCATTCCTGGAAGGAGGGTGCCTGGAATGGGGCAAAACCTGATGCCACAGCTCTGCAGCACACAGACCAAGGGCTGGGGGCAGGCTCACAAAGATGTGACTCAAGTCCAGAGACAGCAGCTACAACCATGAGAAAAGACTTCACTCAAAACAATGGCCAATGTTGGTGGAATTACAAATTAATACAACTTCTTTGTAAAGAAGTATGGAGAATCCTCAAAGAACTAAAAATAGACCTTCCTTCCATTTGATCTCCAATCCCATTATTGGGTATCTACCCAGAAAAAAAAAAAAGCCATTTAATCATAAGTACATTTGCACTACAATACTTACTGTAGCTCAATTTATAATCACTAAGATGTAGAATCAACCCAAGTGCCCATCTACACATGAATGGATTAATAAACTGGGGTATATGTGTTCTATGGAATACTATTCAACTACAAAAAAAAAAAAAAGATGGAGCCCAGGTGCTCATGCCTGTAAACTTAGCACTCTGGGAGGCTGAGGCAGGTGAATTGCTTGAGCTCAGGAGTTCAACCAACCTGTGAGACCCTGTCTCTAAAAAAAAAAAAAAAAAGATATATAAATAGATGGGTATTGTGGCACATGCCTGTAGTCCCAGCTACTCAGGAGGCTGAGGCAAGAGGATTGCTTGAATCAAAGAGTTAGAAGTTGCTGTGAGTTTTGATGCCATGGCACTCTACCAAGGGCAGCAAAATGAGACTGCCTCAAAAAAAAAAAAAAGAAAAAAGAGAGTTTACATCTTTTATATTAAAATATGGAGTTGAAAAACATTCTTTTTGGTAAAGTACTTAGAAAAGCAAGTACCAATATACTCAATACTAATATGAAGCCAGCAGATGAACAACTATATCCCCACACAAAAGAAAAACGGGACTAAACTCAAGTGGGTAGAAGGAGGATTGGTGTGCTTTCACCTAACAGGCACAATAGAAGGCTATACAGGACACCCGAGTGAGGGCCATTACACACACACACACACATACACACACAGAGTAACCTAATCACCTATATCCTCCTATTCCAAAACCAAGTGTAGAGAATAGAAGTCTTAGAAACACTAAGTTAAGGGCCCAATGGGAGCTCAAGGCAGCAAAAGCCCTTTGTGAGGTAAAGCACTCCCTCACAGAGTTTTCACCATCCTCATCACCATTCACCTATTTCACTCATGCCCACAGAGGACTTGCTTATATGTGAATTTGGGGCTGACTAGAGGGGTTCCTAGGTCAGTCCTATATTTGCTGCTGGGCAATGACCCCATCCTGTTATCTACGCCAGCTTGTTAAAGAAGGGAGATGGGTCAGATGACTTACTGATGAGCTCGATCTTCCCATTGTTTTTGACATGGTAGAAAGACACGGATATCCGTGGGGCCTCTCCATGCAGCACAGCAAATTTACTCCCATTTGGTTCCCAGGCAAAGGCTATGATGGTTTCTATAAGAAACAGTAAGAGAGTTAGCTCCCTTTTTGGTTAGTTATAAATAAAACCTTCTGGGTCAGTTGAAATGTTCAGTATTTAACCAGAGAAATGCTTCCTTAAAACTTTAAATTCATGAAAAACAACCATAGGGCAAGCAACAGCAAGAAAAGGCACATGTTCAAAAGTAGCTTATTCCACTTGGGTGAGATACCATATGTGGAACTGTCCTTGGCAGGCCAGGACTCTTGCTTCTTAAGTGATATACAGCAAGGCTATAGTGAGCCCCATGTCTGTGCTGCCTGTGGACACTCCCTGTGCACACATGATGTTGTAGCCACAGCAGATAAAATCCTGTGACCTCCTGAGAGGTGGATGTTCTTTCTACCCTGACAGTGTGCCCACGTTTCACCCTTTATTACCTTTCTTCTTCCCCTTCCCTTTCTCCTTTATTTCAAGGCAAAACAAAACGGAGAATGAAAACCTGTTACAAATTATTTTCTAAATGTGAGCAATAGGCGGGCACAGTGACTCATACCTATAATCCTAGCACTCTGGGAAGCTGAGGAATATGGATTGCTTGAGCTCACAAGTTTAAGACCAGCCTGACCAAGAGCAAGACCCCATCTCTAAAAAATAGCTGGACATTGTGGCGGGCACCTATAGTCCCAGCCTCTTGGGAGGCTGAGGCAAGAGAACTGCTTGAGTCCAAGAGTTTGAGGTTGCTGTGAGTTATGACAGCACTTCACTCTACTGAGGGTGACAAAGTGAGACTGTCTTAAAAAACAAGAAAACAACTAGAGTCCTCACTCCTCCGTATATATCACAGAGGTGTGGGGAAAAGGCAGTTCATGGTGAAGAGTTCACACTCTGCACCACATTATTTAGGCAATCAATTCATGCTAAAGAAAATCAAGTGTAAAATCACATTTAAGGCCCATTCAACTATGAAATGAGTAAAACAAAACTTGCCTTTCATTTCAACCACATCAACAGGTACCTGTTTTTCCCTCATTCGGAAAATTTCAAAATTTGTGACAACACCCTGTTTAAAAAAAAAGGAAAGTGGTGACATTCTGGACATTGAAAGCATCAGGAAAGACTTAAATCAAAGGACAACTTAATAATTTAATAAAAGGTTACATTTATATTCCCAGTAAACAGATGTGGATATTTGGAGTGATTAGCACTCTAATGCCAATGGAGGTACAGGCTGGCACAATCTCCACAGGGAACCATCTGAAGACACGCACTTGTGTTTACTCTGACCCAGGCCCTACTCGAGGCACTGCCCTCTAAAAGTCACACTCAATGCACAAATAGGCCCAGGAATCCTGACTGCAGCTTACGTAGTTCCGAGGTACCCTAAAAGTTCACTAATAAGGATTATTAAACTACTTCAATACAGTGGAATATACGGCAGAAGTACTTGTGTCAAAACACAGGTGCAGTGCTATTCCTGACAGCCAATAGGTGGAAATAACCCAAATGTGGGTCAATAGATGAATGGGTAACTTGTGCTCTATCCACATAACAGACTATTACTCAGCCTTAAAAAGAAATTGGGACACCTACTACAACACAGATGAACTGTGAAAAAAAAAAATGCTCAGTGAAAGAAGCCAAACACAGAAGGCTATATTCTATATGACTCCACCTACAAAACATCCAAAAAATAAAATCCACACAGATTGGAGGGAATAAAGAGCTGAGGGGTAGGGGATGTGAGGAGTTAACACTAACAGGAGTGATGTTTCTGTACAGGCTGATGAGAACACTCTGAAATCAGCAGTGGTGGCTGAAAACTTTGTGAATACACTAAAAGCCACTGAATTGGGGCACAGTAGCTCACACCTATAATCCTAGCACTCTGGGAGGCTTAGGTGGGATCACCTAAGCTTGTAAATTTAACACTGGCCTGAGCAAGAGTTAAGATTCCACGTCTAAAAATAGCCAGGTGTTGTGGCAGGTGTCTACAGTTCCCGCTACTTGGGAGGCTAAGGCAAGAGGATCACAAGAGTCCAGGAGTTTGAGGTTGCTGTGAACTATGACGTCACCACACTCTACCAAGGGCTACAAAATGACTCTGTCTCAAAAAGTAAAATGAAATAAAAAAGCCACTGAACTGCCTCACCACTTTAAGAGTGTAATTTTTATGGTAAAAGAGAATTCTTATCTCCATACATTTTTTAATGTAAAGAGGAATACGTCCATTATAAGGAAAATTCAGGCAATTTTTATAAGGTAAATATTAAGTTTTAAAAAAATTGAGTTCAGGCAGAACTGTGTAGAGTATGCTACATTTTATGCTTAAAAAGAAAATAATACGCTCATTTAACTACCAATACAGAAGCTTGGTGTACAGAGGGAATTTTACTGTATTCCTTTGTGAACTCTAATTTGTATACATGTATTATTCAAAAGTTTTACCAAAAAGTGAAATTACATTCTTCAGCTAGAACATGGACAGGTCCTACCTAACACTTGTCAGCTATCAGGTGGGTCTCAACCCACAAATCTGAACTAAAAATCAAATCCATTAACATCAGTTAACAAATGTGGTAACTACTTTAGAGCTAAGGATAAGGAATAACCTATTCCACTGACAGCTACTTACCTGGGTACCTTTTGGAGTCCTATCTACTTTCACACACAAGTAATCTCCATTTTTTTGCCAATGTAGCTTGCAATCCACGACATTAAATAGATTCCTTACTCGGATCTCTTGTCTGCTAGGCAGCTGCATCAGTGTTACCCTGGCTGGAATGTCTTTGTCTTCAGGCACCCAAAAGGCTATTATGTTACCACCAGGAGACCAAGAAAAGTCTCTACAGAACAAAGAAAATAAAACGTTATGCAAAGACTGAGTGATTATAAATTCTGACATTCTGAAAAGCAGAATAAAAGCTCAATACTGGCTCACTGACCACCATTACATTAACAGTGACTGCCACTGAGATAGAGAAGCTTACTCTGCAGGGTCCCTGTTCCAGGCACTTCGTGTGCAGCCTTGCTTGTTCTCAGCACACTCTAAGACCTATTACACTCATTCTGACAGTGAGTAAAGACAGAGATGTTAACAATCCTACCCACAGTTACATAGACTGACTCCAGCCTGGGCTCTATAACCACCCCCCTTACCCTCTACAGGTTGCTGCAATGAGGCAAGTAAAATAAATGTCAGGCTAGTGGATCCAGTTAAATGTTATCTGAAGATCAGTCAAGGTGGGAAAGTGTAAGAGGAACGAAGAAGAGTTCAGTTACTGTTTAAGTTACTCTGTAGGACAACCACTGTAATGAATGAATTCATGAGTTCATATATGTGGCAAACATCTATACAAGGACTGTATTCTCCTTGTTTGCACTTACTGAGAACCAACACTCTGGTTTGATTTTTAATTATAAGCCATAATTTTGTGCAAGAATATAGGAATAAAAGAAATATAAACGTGAACGCCTTTGGACTGCTGGTAGTTCACTGCCACAGCATCGACCAGCCCTAAAAGTTTTCAGATAAAGATGTGCTCATTCTTCAATAGTGAAAATGAGCTGTAATTCACTAAAGACTACCCAATCCCCACCTCACAGACCATTAAATAACAGAGAAACCATTCAACGAAGTGAAGTCTCCCCATCCTCCTTAAAAGGCTCGAAACTGCCCCCCAAATCCAGTTTCTAGTTCAAATATGAAGTACATGAAATGATGTAGACCTAAGACTCTCTGGTCATAAAGACTCATTTACATGACAGGAAAGGGGAGATGCTATGAAGGCTGAGGGACTCACAACTAAAAAGCAGCTTGGTCAGTAGTTGGTATGCACCTACTATGCCATTCTTTCTATTTCTATTCAGTACAAGTATGTACTATTCATTCCAACCATTTAAGAACTGAGTACAAGGGCGGTGCCTGTAGCTCAGTGAGTAGGGCACCGGCCCCATATACTGAGGGTGGCGGGTTCAAACCCGGCTCAGCCAAACTGTAACAAAAAGTAGCTGGGGCCTGTGGCAGGTGCCTACAGTACCAGCTACTCAGGAGGCTGAGGCAAGAGAATCGCCTAAGCCCAAGAGCTGGAGGTTGCTATGAGCTGTGATACCACGGCACTTTACTGAGGATGACAAAATGAGACTGTCTTTAAGAAAAAAAAAAAGAAAGAAAGAACTGAGTACAAAAAGAGAATAAAGAAAACCACCTGCAATGGACATTTGTCCAAAATTGATATGCTGAAACTCTAACCCCAAGGTGATGGCATTAGGTAAGGCCTTTGGGGGGTGATCAGATCAGATGCTAAGGGTGGACAAAGCCTCATGAATGACATTAGTGCCCTTACAAAAGGGGCCCTGGGAGGACACAGTGGCTCATGTCTATAATCCCAGCATTTCTAGAAGCTAAGGAGAGAGGATTGTTTGAGGCTAGGAGTTCAAGACCAACCTAAGCAACTTAGTGGACCCTGTCTCTACAAAAAATTTAAAATGTTAGCTAGAAATGGTGGAGCACACCTACAGTTCCAGCTACTTAGGAGGCTAAGGCAGGATTGCTTGACCCCAAGAGTTTGAGGACACAGTGAGCTATGATAGCACTACTACATTCCAGCCTAGGTGACAAGAGTTAGATCCTAGTGGGGGAAGGGGAAAAAAAGGGGTCCCAGAAAAATCCATCACCCTTTCCAACAGGAGAGGTTAGAATAAGATGGCAGTCTACATGGAAATAGGCCCTCACCAGACACCAAATCTGCAGGACCCTTCATCTGGGACTTTTGAGACCCAGGAATTGGGAGAAATAAATTTCTGTTGTTATAAGCTACCCCATCTATGATATTTTGCTAAGCAGCTTGAACACCTTATAATAATGACTTGATAAGAACACTCACTTTATTCCAGAGATCTTCAAACTCTTCTTGTCCAAAAGACCCATAGACTGCCCAAAAAAAAAAAAAAAAAAAAATGAGTTACAGTTGAATCGAATTATGCCAATGTCTTGGTAACACATACTATCTTTTAAAAAAGGAAATGAGAGCCTAATGTGAGTATGTCTAGGGAACAACATAAGCACACATGATGAAAGAATTCACCCACAGCTGCAAAACACAGTCCTGAACACCCTTTTATTAACTCCCATCCTGATTTTCCTGTAGCTGCAGAAGTCGGGGCAGACACGACTGAGGAGCAAGCTCAGAAAATAGCACAGGCAATAGGCCTTAATCATGTATATATTAAAGCTCTGCCTCCTTTTCAGTCTACTATAAATTAAGGAAAAGTAGTATATCCTTAAACAAATTACTGAAGACTGTAAGCTAATGACAGGATGGTGTGTTTTAGTTAAAATCACTTACAGGAGTTTCATAGATGCTAAGGGTATCAAGTGTCATTCTTGCAAAGAATTTACCATCATGGCTCCACCTAGGAAGAAGAAAAAAAGAAGTTTTAATGGCCAGGCCATTTCAATTAAAAAAAAAAAAAAAAGGCTACACACATTGTGCTGGTCCACTTACTTAAATATAGGCCAATGGGCTGAGCTTTCACAATGAAAACCTCTCTTCTTGTGCCCTGTAAGGATGTCCCAGATGATTATGGCTTGAGGATCATCCTGAGTGTCCATCAGGGGGCTGAAAGTCACCAGGTATCTATAAGAAAAGGGAGAACGCATTGTATAGCACGTCCTCTCACATGAGAATCATAACTCTGCTCCTTCACAGTGGAGGAGCCCAAGTTCTGGCTCAGATGGCTTCAGAAAGATATAGGAGCAGGATGCTCCCAGAACAAGCAGTCAGGACTTATGGAACCATCACTTGCTCCAAGCGCAATTCTTTGAGAATGCTCTCCACTGGGCAAGGTCCCAGAAGATCCCATTGAGAAGTTCACAGCAGAACCAGCATTTCCATGGCCTGAAGTACTCACTTACTCTTGGCATCAGGGTGCTGCCAGAGTCACAATTTTTTCACCAAGATTAGCACATAGGGAGTTCAAACAGATCCCAAGCAAAAGTTTGTTGAGTGGTCTAGAAGGCAGAGTGGAATTCTCACACTCTTAATCTTCACCAATGTTTAATGAAGACTAACAAGGTAAAGAAAACAGATGGTCACACATGATTCAAGTATGTAAGTCTGACAGTAACAGACTGTGCCTGCGGGCTCCTCTCAACAACTGTTTACCAGACTGCTGGCTTGTCAGAGTTATTACACCTGCTCACCAAGTTTATACATAGTGTAAATATCCTAAACCAGACTGCCCTCTTATAACAACAGGAGGTAAGAAAAGCAAAACAGGCGGTGGCTCATGCCTATTATCTTAGCACTCTGGGAGGTGGAGGCAGGAGAACTGATTGAGGCCCAGAGTTCGAGACTAACTTGAGCAAGAGTAAGACCCTGTCTCTACCAAGAATAGAAAAATTAGCAGGCATTGTGGCAGGTACCTGCACAGTCCCACCTACTTAGGAAGCTGAGGGAGGATTGCTTAAACCCAGGAATTTGAGGTTGCTCTGAGCTAGGCTGAGGCCATGGCACTCTAGTCTGGGTGATGACAGAGTAAGACTGTCTCAAAAAAAAAAAAAAAAAAGGACAGGGAGGGGAAGAGAGAGAGGAGGGAGGAGGATTGGTGTGCCTCCCACCTAATAAGCACAATGTACGAGTATATGGCATACCTTGTGGGAGCAGGACTCAACTACAACAGGGACTTTACCTAACAAAAGCAAACATTGTAACCTAATTGTTTGTACCTTCACATTAATCTGGAAAAGGCAGGGTAGGGGATAGGGTGGGGTGGAGTGGGGGTGAAACAAATACAGTGCCTTCAATGATTGCATCTTTTTCTAGTAGGTTTAGACATCCTGATTAGCTAGATGGTGGCTTAAGTCACCTCCACCTAGAAGGTACGACTACAGAAACATTTGATTAAATGGTAACTGAAAGATTTGTCACATTGCAATTTACATAACCAAAGCATTCATTCATCCATCCATTGAAGCATTTCCAAGGACACTATAATGAATGAAAGGTAGTCCAGTCTCTGTTCTTGATGTATAAACAGATACATCCTATTTAATATAGCAACATAAACAATGTCTATAGGAAAACAGGTGTAACTTATTGCCTGAAGGAACTTAGGCTAGGAGATGAAGAAATACATAAAAGCTTCACATACCTGAATGTTACCTTGGCACCAAGATCAGGCTAAGACTCAGATCACACTAAGAGTCTCTATGTGGATCCAATGTTAACATATTGCTACTGAAATAAGATCAATTATTTTATACCAAAAATAACAAAAATGGTTGGGAATTAGTGGGTACTCTAAGAATACACTACTAAGAATACAGATAAACTTTTCATCAAAATTAAGAAATATCTATAAGATAGAACAAGAATTGAAGGAACTAATTAAATCATATCTCAAGGAATAAGACAAACCCAGAAGGTAAAACAGTTTACAGAACATCTGGTCCATCTTAACAAGTAGATATAAAAATAAGACAAAAGAAGCTTAAGAAACACAACTTCTAAGCACAGTGTGTATCTTTGACTGGATCTAGGTTTGAACAAACCAGTTATGAAACCTGAATACAAACCATGTAAGTAATGTTGTTAGATGTGGTAAATTGAAAATACCCAGGAAGATGTCATTATTTTGTAGTGATGCACATACTTTTATAAAGATGTCTACCATTTACTTGAAAATATTTTAAAAATGTTAAAGCAAATGTGACAAAATAAGAACTCAATAATTGTGAATAATTAGCACATGGATGTAGCCACAGTAACTACTTTCATTTCTCTATGTGAGAACATTTATATAGTAAAAAGTTGTAAAGAAAAGCAGGCACAGCCTTAGCGTTAGCAGCACAGGACAGAAGGGAGCCATCAGGAGCCATGCAATGTGGTAAAACCACACACTAAGGCGCGAAGAGTATAGACAACAGCAAAGAGATAGACAGGGCTGAGACGGGATGGAATGGGCTAGAAACCCAGGAATGAGTGAGGTAAGCCCCGGCAGGACCCCAGAGCATGGGCAGAGAGGAACATAACATGCACACAGGAAGAGGTGCAGTGCCTGGTAAAGGGCATCTCCAAGCTTTCCTCATGCTCCATCTTCTCATATACACTTATGCTATCCAGCCCAAAACGCATGAAAAAAGCCTTCATAAGAAAAAGTATCTGCAAAATGACCTTGGACCAGATCCAGAACCAAAGGAAAATAAATATTACAGAAGTATTATAGGACCAATAATAAAATTATAATAGAATAATACTTCAAACAGAAGCATTAAATCAATGTTAAGGTATCTGAAGTTAGTAAATGCACTGTGGTCATCCTAAGAGAATCTATTCCTAGGAATATACATTTACATTTACTTTGGCTTACTCCCAATAGCTCAAGAAAAAAAATTATGTACATATATTTGGAGAGAGGAAATGACAAAGCAAATGCAACAAAAGGTTAACTAGAGAACCTCCGTAGAAACTACATGGTATCAGCCTCATTAGGAAATAGCAAAAATAAAATATACAGGAGTTCTTTGTGCTCATCCTGCAATTTTTCCATTAAATTTGAAATTATTACAAAATAGAAAGTTAAAAAAAAAATTATCTGTAGAATGCTGGCATGAGGTGAGAAGAATAAAGACTCTATTTGCATTTTTCCAACAGCTTACCTTTCACAAGGTGAGAAATCAATAAGCTGAACCCCTTGGTGGCTGAATCTCTGGATTTGCTTGAATTTCTCTCCACCCCACAGAGCAATGCCTCTTTGATGAAAAGTAGCTAGGTAAGTACCTTTAGGAGACCAACGCACATATGTCTCTGTCCATCTCTGCAGGAAAAGGGAGTGCCACTGTTAATACAGCAAAAGCCAACCACAAAGACCTTTACCAGAATGAATCTATTCCTCAAACTCTTAACTCAAACACCTAAGCCTATTCACTTATGACTTATTTTGAAGCCAAAAGAATAAAAGATGCTCTCAGAAAGTAATCTCAAAGAAAATGAAACTTCGCCTGCTCTTTATCAGTTTCTGACGAGAACAAAGTTGCACTTTGTTAAGAAAATACAGTAGAGGTTGAGTTCCCCCATGACAGCAGATACACACCGCTCTCTCTTCAATTGAGACAGGGTCTTTCACATCATTCCAGAATATGGAAGTGCGGTCTCCACTCTCAAAAATTACACTGTATTGATCTCTGCATTCTGCCTCTTCAAGCCAGTAACGTAAATTCCCCTAAAAAACAAAAACAACAACAAAAAGGGATGTAATATTTCATTAATTATAGTTAAAGAAAGCTCATCACTACTATTGCTTTTTTTTCTTTTTTTTTTTTTTTAAAGAGTCTCACTCTGTCACCCTTGGTCCAGTGCCTTGGCGTCACAGCTCACAGCAACCTTCAGCTCTTGGGCTTAGGCGATTCTCTTGCCTCAGCCTCCCAAGTAGCTGGGACTACAGACGCTTACCACAATGCCCGGCTATTTTTTGTTGCAGTTTGGCTGGGGCTGGGTTTGAAACCGTCACCCTTGCTATATGGAGCCAGCACCCTATTCACTGAGCCACAGGGCACCACCCAATACTGTTGCTTTTAAAGATACTACAAATTGAGTCAACCTCTTAACTCTCAAGGAGTCATAACCTTAAGTAAAGAATTTCTTTTCTTTTTGAGACAGAGTTCCACTCCGTTGTCCTGAGTAGAGTGCCTTGGCCTCAAGGCTCACAGCAACCTTAAACTCTTAGGCTCAAGCAATCTGCTTTGCCTCAGCCTCCCAAATAGTTGGACTATAGGTGCCTGCCACAATGCCTGGCTAGTATTCTAGTTTTTAGTAGAAACAGGGTTCTCGCTCTTGCTCAGGCTGTGCTCTTGCTCAAGCTGGTCTCAAACTCCTGAGCTCAGGAGATCCCAGAGGGCCTCCCAGAGTGCTAGGATTATAGGTGTGAGCCACTATACCCAGCCCAAAGAGTTTCTTTCTTTCCTTTTTTTTTTTTTTTTATTAACTCATTTGTACTTGAATATTTTATACAACTCACCAGATCTTTGAAAGGCTGTTTCTCTGGAATATCCCATTCATCACTGATTGTCATATATCTGAAAGAGAAAAACCACTAGTAATAATATACCTAAAAGACTATAAACAAAGGGTAATTTGGTCAGTGGTCCAACCACATACAGGCACTGCCACACTGCTCCCTGACCTCCCCAGAAGTAGGAAAAACTCAAAAAAAGTTTTGTTTAGCATAATAACTGGTGAAGGGCGCTACCTGCCAGAAGCAAGAGGCAGGGATGTAAGATGGCCCTGTGGCAGTCTACCCAGCAAGGATGTGAACAATCTGAAAAGCCACCAGCACTCACTGAGAAGTGGCAAGCCACCCAAAACAAATGCAGGACAGTCACTCATGTGCCAGTGTCCACTTTCGAAACCACAGCCAATTCTGAACTCACTTGTCAAAATCCGTGAAGAGGTTGACCCGGAATGTGTGCTGCTTGTCAAGCTTGTAGCCATCAGCATTTTTCACAGCATCCACAGCATGCGCAGGAGACACGTATTCCAAGAAAATGTACCTGAAGTGAGTAAAGGCAATTTTCACAAGTGCAAAACTCACAATCTACACACCTGAGACCTCTCCACACCAGCAAATAATCGACTCATCTTACTTTACTGCTCAAAGCAGTCAAATTGAGGATAAATCGATAGGCAAGTCATTCCTAAGCAAGAAGGAAATCCTAATTAGATCTGAAGTCCCTAGCTTCTCAATTATAAATTATAGAAATGTCTGTCAGCTTGACTGTGGTGAGGATTTCATGATGTCTACATGCTTATCAAACTGTACGTTCTAAAACTATGCAGGTTTAATGTATGCCAATTATCTCAATAAATCTGTTAATCTAGAAAAAACTCTAATATTGTGTCTTACAGGAAAATTACAAAGGACCTCAGAGGATATCTTATTAAAACCAAACATACAAAACAAGTAACACTTGGTCAAAAAGGAGTTACCTTTCAACCTAGTTCCCAAAATAGAAAACGTCAGTGGACTTGTATTTGGGAATTTTTTTAGAAACTTCTCTAGGTAGTTTTTAAAACTTCAAAACCTTAAGTTAGAAAAACAAAACTTTAGTATCTTCTCATTTCTATAGACAGGTTCCTCTCTGTCACCCAGACTGGAGTGCAGTGGCACGATCACAGTTTCCTGGGCTCAGGGATCCTCCTTCCTCAGCCTCCTGAGTAGCTGGAAACTATAGGCTCACATCACCATGCCTGGCTAATTAGTTAAATTTTTTATAGCACTGGGGTCTCTCTATGTTGCCCATGTTAGTCTAGAATGCCTATCCTCAAGAGTACTTTCAGTCTCAACCTATCAAAAGTGCAGGGATTTCAAGTATGCACCACACCTGGCCTTTACATGCAATTTTACTGGAAAAAAGTCTGACCAGATTGGGGAACTTTCATATACTAGCGGGAGGAGTGTAAATTGGCAACAACCACTCAAGAGCACAATATTTGATATATGCAGTGGCAACAACTCAAAATTTCACTCCTAGGTGTAACAAAAAACTCTCACTTGTACAAAAGGAGATAAGAGATTGTTCATAACTGCAAAACACTAAATGTCAATAGGAAAACAAGTTGTCATGTAAAAACAGAATACAACTACATCTAAGACAAGGGAATTTGAATCACACTATCATCATGGAAGACCTAATATTAAACCAAAAAAAAGTAAGCTGCATACCTTAGGCTACCATTATTTTTAGAAGATACACTGCTATATTAGCTAACACAAAGGGGGGGAGGGGGAGAAGTTCCTAATTAAGCAGTGACACAATGCTTTCACCTAAAATTGTAGGAAACAATTTTAGGGATGTAATTTCAGAGATGTCAAGATGGGTGAAAAAAAAAAAATCATTATCAATAAAATTCTACTTGCAAAATTTTCCTGACATTCTGCCAGCTTCCAGATCAATGCCTAATCCTAGGATGTATCTTGTGTCAGTTACAGTTCTGATGGCAGCCTTAAACATCATACTCTATAATTTCTTAACAATTAGTAGCCAACTTAGAATACTGTAATACAAGAACCACATTGCAATCACCTTCTCCATGATGATTCCAGGACTGAATCATGGCTCTTAAGAGCTTCCAGCTGAGAGGGACCTGAATAACCAGGGCCAAAGTGCCATGGCAAGGCATGCTCTGAGTTCACAGTGAGCCCCTGCCATACACAACCAGCATGCTGACACCAAGAAAAACATACTCACCCTTTTGTCTTCCCATCTTCTTCAGGATAAAAATCATTTGTGATTTTCCCAAACTTGGAAAAAATCTTGTGGATGACATTTTTGAGTTTGTCAAGTCGGTCAGGTCCCACCTGAGGAACATTGTCCACCACAATCACCGAATCGATTCCATCTGCTTCCTGGGGCCGATCTCTGAGCACATCTCCCAGTAACTCTATATAAGAGAAAGATCCGCTAAATGAGCTTTTGTACCAAGAAAAACATTAATACATTAACAAATCTCCAATAAGCAAAAAGCAAATAAATTAACCTAAATGCTTTCTTTGTGAACAAAGCCCTAGCTTGATTCACAATTTAAATATGAAAGAAGTGGCAAAATGTTTTACTTTTTTTTTTTTTTTTTGAAAGTCTCACTCTGTCACCCAAGGCTAGAGTGCCACAGCATCAGTCTAGCTCACAACAATCTCAAACTCTTGGGCTCAAGTGATCCTGCTGCCTTAGCCTCACAAGTATCTAGGACTATAGGCCCTGCCACCCAACTAGTTTTTCTATTTTTAGTGGAGACTGTGTCTGGTCTGGTTCTTGGTCAGGCTGGTCTCCAACTCCTGAGCTCAAGCAATCCACCAGCAAAGTGCTAGTGGATTACAGGTGTGAGCCACACCTGTTTTGACTTTTAACTATTCACATTCATTCCCTTTGACTAAAAATGTAAACAGTCAAAATATGTCAACTGACTTCTGGTAAGAATGGCAAATATGAAGAGAATAATAAAAAATGACTTTAAAGCCTGTCACCTGCACTTTTCACTGGCAGGCTACAAAGCAGGGATCCCACTGCCCTCTCCTGGGGTCCATTCATTTGCTAGAGCCACTCCTGGAATTCAGGGAATGTTTTGTTACATTTGTTCATTTATTACAAGGGATATTACAAAGGATGCAGATGAAGAGCCAAATGTAAGAGACGTACAGGCTGAGACATGTGGGATGGTGTGCAGAGCTTCCACACACTCTCCAGGCCTACTACCTGTTCAGCTCTCTGAATCCTGTCCTTTGGAATCCAGACTTCACTATGTGGATGTGACTGATTATATTGTTGGCCACTGGTATCATCTCATCTTTCAGTGCCTCTTCCGTTTCCCTACCCACCACCTTCTACCCCAGTGACCCTCTAATTACATGGTTGGTCCCCTAATGAGAAGCCTCCAGTAGATGGAAGCTACTGTAAGACAGTAGTCACTATGGAGATTCCAAAGTTATTAGGAGCTATGTATGTGCCAGAAACCAGGAACAGAGCCCAAATATATTTTCCTTGTATCACAAGCCTTTTTGGAAGGCAGTATCAAAGCAGAGACAGGCATTCAAACTAGGAAACTAAAAAACATGCAAGCTCCTAAATTCATTTTTGTAAGAGTTGAGGTCTTGCCAAGTTGCCCAAGCTGGCCTGGAACTCCTGGGCTCAAGTGAGTCTCCTGCCTCAGCCTCCTGAAGTGTTGAGACTATAAGGGTAAGCCACCATGCCTAGCTGAGCTTAATTAGCAGTAGCTTTTCTTTCTACATGGTATATTTCAACCAATGTTATCTTCAATTTCATGAAATGCCTCACAGGGCTGTCAAAAGGCATCATACTTACAGAAATTAAGTCTGCTAATGCTCAGGACAGTGCCTTGCACAATAAGCAGTGTATTACTATTATTTCCATAACTACAACCCAAAACTCAAAACATTAAACATTTATGCCATTTCCTTTTGACCTAAAAACTTAAATACCCAAAGTGGCAACAAGAACATTTGGCTGGAATTTGTAATTCTTTGTCTTTTGCTCCATTTTTAGGGACATAGGTGAACTCAATGTAATTGAAATTCTCCTTTTTGTCAATAGGTGCTTCTTTATATGGCTCATCCACTTCCTTATCCATAAACCAATCTCCCATTGTTGTCACCAGTTCTTTCAGGTAATCTTCCTGAACAGTGCCAGCTGCTTCTTCATCAAAGCAAGCAAAAAGAACTTCTCATGGTATCTTCTGGATCTGTGCCATTTAACTTCTCACTAACCATGGTGAAGAATATGATGAAATTGGTGGGTCCTGGAGCCTCATTCATCATGACATCCAGATACTCATCAGTTGGATTTTTCCCCAGTGAAACCAGCATGTCACGCAACCTTCCTTGTCAATGTAACCATCTCTGTTTTGATCAATCACATTAATGTCCTCTTTGAATTCCTGAATCTGTGATTGGTCAAACATGGCAAAATACACTGGATGTTACCTGCTGAGGTGGTAACAAAGGTTGGTCTTTGCCCTTTTACTAGACATGGTGGTGGTTAAATCCCTGCACAGCCACAAGAATCCACCCACACACCTCAGTGTCTCTTTCACCACACTTCTACCCCAAGAGTCAATGAAAACTAACATTTCTGCCCTCTACTTAGCAAACTGAAAATCCCAACTTTCTAATGTAAATTCTGTACAAATCCCAAACGCGATTAGTAATCTTGCCTAGACAGCTGTAAAATTACAAGGCACTGGGGTTAGGAGCTGGAACTGAAAGATATCTTTTTTTTTTTTTTTGAGACAGAGCCTCAAGCTGTTGCCCTAGGTAGAGTGCCGTAGCATCATAGCTCACAGCAACCTCAAATTCCTGGGCTCAAGCGAGTCTCCTGTCTCCGCCTCCCAAGTAGCTGGGACTACAGGCACCTGCCACAACGCCCGGCTATTTTTTGGTTGCAGCCGTCATCGTTGTTTGGCGGGCCCGGGCTGGATTCAAACCTGCCAGCTCAGGTGTATGTGGCTGGCGCCTTAGGCGCTTGAGCCACAGGTGCCGAGCCTGAAAGATATCTTTTAAAGTTGCCATCAGGCCAGGTACAGTAACTCAGACTTGTAATCCTAGCACTCTGGTAGGCTGAGATAGGTGGATTGCTAGAGTTCAGGAGTTTGTGAGTTTGTGACTAGCCTGAGCATGAGTGAGACCCTATCTGTAACCAACAAGCCGGGCATTATGGTGGGTACCTGTAGTCCCAGCTACTTGGGAGGTTGAGACAAGAGGATCATTGGAGCCCAGGAGTTGGAGGTTGCTGTGAGCTATAATGCCACAGCAGTCTACCAAGGGCAACATAGTAAGACTCTGTCTCAAAAAATAAAAATAAAGTTTCCACTAAAGGATACTCACTAGATGAAACCATCAGTAAAAGTAGTCAAAACAACCAGATATGGTGGCTCACACCTGTAATCCCAGCACTTGGGGAGGCCAAAGCAGGCAGATCGCCTGACCTTGTGGGTTCAAGACCAGCCTAAGTTAGAGTGAGACCCCATCTCTTAAAAAAAGCAGGGCATTGTGGCAGGTGCCTGTAGTTCAGCTATGGGGGAAGCTGAGGCAAAAGAATCACCTGAGCCCAAGAGTTTGAGGTTGCTATGAGTTGTGATGCCACAGCACTCTACCCAGGGTGACAAAGTGAGACTCTGTCTCAAAAAAAAAAAAAGTAGCCAAAACAAGATTACAAGGAAATTTTAAAACAACAGCTGAAGAATGGCTTGTTACACATGTATTTGTTCAGGAACCTAATTATCACTCTAGTTTCTTATTACACAACTCAAAAATTTCAACATGCTAAATGTGATATCAGAAAATATTCTTCACTGCATTTTATTCTCAAAAATTAAGGTGAGAGCGGCTCTGTGCCTGTGGCTCAAGTGACTAAGGCGCCAGCCATATACACCTGAGCTGGCAGGTTCAAATCCAGCCCAGGCCCGCCAAACAATGACAGCTGCAATGAAAAAATAGCTGGGCGTTGTGGGCGCCTGTAGTCCCAGCTACTTGGGAGGCAGAAGCAAGAGAATCACTTGAGCCCAGGAGTTGAAGGTTGCTGTGAGCTGTGATGCCACAGCACTCTACCCAGGGCAACAGCTTGAGGCTTTGTCTATAAAAAAAAAAAAAAAAAAATTAAGGTGAGAGCCAGGTACAGTGGTGCATGCCTGTAGTCTAAGCTGTAAGAGGGGGCTGCTTAAGCCTAGGAGTTGACAACACACTAAGATCCTGTCTCTGAAAACACAAAAACAAAAAGTTAGGGTGAATTCTCTTTACTTTTGCATGTTTGAAATCTTCCATAATAAAAAATTAAAAGGACTTTCAAAAAGGAAAAGGAACTCTTTAAATTCCAAAAGGCAAGCCCTGTCATCAACCATTTTAGATTAATTTCAACACTTCCAGGAATATTCAAAATGTTACCTTAAAAAATAATTGCCACTTGAATGACAAAGATGCTAAAAAAAAGAGGGAAAAAGACAGTCAGGCAGATCATAGCATACCAAACATCCTCACTCCTGAAACTATAGGCAAATCCTTGGGTTACTTTCAACCACACCTAACATGCAATTAAATGGCCTGGTGAGATTCATCTGAATGTGTAAGGCTTGTAATAAAAAGCTCAGCTTTTATATAAACTGTAGACTCCTCCCCACAGGCTCAAAGTGGGAAGGAGTGCCTGCAGTCTATAAGAATGTGCCCACACATGAAGTAACTACCCTATGAAGAGACATATCTCCACAATTACTAGCAGCTCAAGCATCAGGTACTCTTGGCTCGTGTATTCCCAATCTGTCTCCAGGAAAAACAGAAGCAAGCAATCCTCAAAACTAAGTAGCAAATATAAAGAGAAAGCATATTTAATGAGCCAAAAGAGAGAACATGTAGTGTTAAAACCTTGATCATGTATTTGCTTTTGACAGAAACCAAAGAAGGTGAAATGTTAAACTTCAAGTGTAAGTACAGATTAACATTGTTAATATGGATCAAAGAATAAAGAGGCAAGACAAGAACTCCAACCCATCTTTGAAGGGCTCCTAAGACTCAGTCCTTTTTGGAAAGGATGGATACAGTCTCTCTCACTCCTTCCATATCACGCTCTGGCCTTATAGGGAACTCTTGTCATAAAACATAACCCTACCTGAGCTACTAACCTCAAAAATCAGGGGCTGTTAAGAAAAGCAACAGCTTACTGAGTTTTAGTTCCTCAGGACCACGTGCCTTATCTGTCATTCTGGCTAACACTGCACCTAAGACCAACAAGGACCCATAGCAGTCACCCAGCCTGGCCAGCCTTGCACTCATGTTAGCATCCTCTGACTGCCTCTAATTCTGGAAGTGATTCACATGTTAGAAATCTGTGAATGAATAGATGAGGTGAAATAATATCTTTTTAAACACTTAATTGCAGAATACTCAAGAGCTCAAAGTAAAGATTAAACCAAAATGTCTATCATAAAAAAAAAAAAAAAAATTGGCACATTAAAAACAAACAAGCAAACAAACAAAACAAAACAAAAAAAACCCCACACACGCTGGCCTGGGCAATGGAGTCTGGTACCAGTTTTCAGCAACTGACTCCACCTTAAGGGACACATTTCCTCAGGGATGAGGGGCTTGGACTAGATAAGTGGTTCTCAAACTGTGGGTCTGACCCACAAGAACTGTATTAAAGGGCCATAGCATTAGGAAGGTTGAGAACCACTGAACTAGATGTTCCCACAGTCATCACCAATTTCTGGTGTCTTTCCCGCTTTTCATGCTAAATGTCTATCATCTTATGAGATAAAGTACCATATAACAATGGTCACAACAACTGATAGCCCTTTAAAAATGTTTAAAATAAAAGGTGACAACTCTATGTCTGTTCCCCAAATCTTCTTGGAGGTGTATCACTGACTACTTCAGTTAAGGGTGTTTTTACTTTCCCCACTGTAGCATTAACTCAGTCAATATGCAGAGGCTGATGTGATTCCAAGGTGAAGAGTTATAATAGCTAAAAAGAAAGCAAAAATGTATTAAGACTATCATTAGCCTTTAGAAGACACTTTAGGGGAAAAGCTCTCCCAGAGAGGAAGCAAAAATAATGCCTCCGAAGGCAATCAAGATAGAAACTAAGGCAAAGCAAGCAGTTATGAACACTAAAACCTGAAAAAATAAACTGCCAAAACGTGGTGGTGGGCCCTACAGGCTTAGAAAAAAATGAAAACCCAACAGGATTCTGACGGCCTGGCACTGTCTGACTGAGGAAGTTTCTGGAGATAGACACTTCTGCGGTCATACCCCTGAACTATATCCCCAGCTGTGGTAGACACTTCTGTAGGGCAGGGGGACAAAGTCATCTGGCACTGCCACAACTTGTTTCTCCAATCTAGACCTTTGAGAAGTCTGGGTGATCAGCTCTGGGGGTACAAAGACCCAGAGAAGTGAGGCCGGGTCCTTTGTTTTCGCTCTCCCCCCAGCCACCGTGGAGTAATCTGCCTTATACCACTCTTCCAAATTTCTGGTTCTAATGCAAATGCGAATGACTGCCCCAGAAGTGAACTCCACCCTGCCCACCTTTTGGGGGTGGAGAGAAGAAAGAGGGAAGTAAGCGCCAGAACTCCTCTGTTACATATACTCAGAGACGACAGATGCAAAGTGATGACCCTTCTTTCGGTCACTTCGAGGAACACACGGATACCCTTGGTGGAACTAATGAACGAACCAGAGACACAGGTAGACAACTTTTTAAGACAAGGAAATCACAGCCACACTGACGCGCCCCTCACCTTCCTCGCTCACGTCGTCCACGAAGTCTTCAGGGTCGCTGAAGGAGGGCTCGTCTGCGTCACCGTTCTCCACTGCCCGAAGCTCCGCCTCGGCCGCGCTGCCTTCGTTCCCGGCAGCCTCCTCGGACGATGCCTGTGTCCGGCTGTCGGCGAGCTCGTCCCGGGACTGTTCCCCTGTAGCCTCGCCAAGCGTTGGGGTCGAGGGATCTGCCTGAGACCCCAGAGGCTCCTCAACGAACGGTGGCGAGGGCGACTCGGACGGGCCCAGGGTCGCCTCTGCCACTGTCTCCGCCCCGGCAGCTGGCTCGGCCCTCACCTCGGGCTCTGGCCGGGTCTCTCCCACCTCCTCCTTTGCGCCCTCGGTTCCCGCCGCCTCTGGAGCGCCGGGCCCAGCAGGCCGCTGCAGCTCCTCCTCCGGCGGCAGCTCGGCGGCAGGATGCAGTTGGCCAGGCTCGGCCCGCTCCTCGGCCGCCTCGGGCACCGCCACGTTCTCCGCGTCCTGCATGGGCCCGTCGCTGCCTCCCAAGCAGAGGTCTGCCGCCGCCGCGCTTCCGACTCTCCCAGGCAGCACCGCGCGCCGCGCCGGCTACCGCCAAACCATGTGCGTGCAACTGGAGAAGCCGCACCAGGGCTGCGGGGAGGGTCACCCACACCTCGGTCCCTCGCTACGAGCCTGAAGAGCTCAAATTCCCAAGACGGTGCCTACCAGAAATCAAAATAACAGTTTTGTGGCAAGAAAGTGCTGAATTCCCTTCATCAAAGTTGTTTTCGCTCAATCAATAAACTCATTACGTTCAATAACTACCCCAGTTGCGGTAGCAGTTGGTTCCGTCCAATATGGCAGCAGCTCCCTTTTTTCTCCCATCAGACCATAAGGAGAAAGACTGAACTATTTGTGGCACCGAAGGTAGGTATCACAAATCATCCTAGTATGCGAAATTGTTTGAGAATATAATCTTAACTCAGAAGTTAATGTCATAAAAAATGTAAACTCAACAAACGATTGCTTGTGCCATCTGACTTTTAACCAGACCAACCGTTTACCTTACGTTAGTAAATCCCCCCTGTACAAATCGGGTTTTTAGACTTGTCTACTGAAAGGGCAAAACAACGACGATTCCAACATATAAAAGGAATTCGTGGGGAGCCAGCTAAAGCCAACAGTACTATAAATACGACGTCCCTGAGCAATACAAAAATGTTTAAGAGTGGTTTGAATCATTCACGCCAAACCTCCAGCAGCCGGGACGCTACCTTTCCCCCTACTAAATGGTGACGATGGTTTGACCCGTCCGGGAGTGCCGCCCCCTGACGCAGAGTTAGTGGGTCACGTGATTGGCCGGGGCCAGGCGGCGTGCTGGTGTCGCAAGCTCCAGGATCTTGGTGGGCTTAGCTTTAGCTGCCTTTGAGCTTTAGAGTGGGGTTTGTGACTCGGGGTTGTACCTCCTTGTGGGTCGTTTTACTCATGCTGAAAACAAACTGGCCCCCCATGGTTATCTTGTTACCGGACAAAGTAGGTAAATATGTCACATACAGTGGGGCAGATCTGGAAGGACGCACGTTGAACCTAGATGGTGGGTTTATTGCTGTTCACTAGAAAATTCTTCCAACTTTTCCGTACGTGTGAAAATGTTTATAATAAATTGTCGGAGGGGGCCGGGCACGGTGTCTCATTCCTGTAATCCCAGCACTCTGGGAGGCCGAGGCGGGTAGATTGTCTGAGCTCTCAGGTTCGAGACCAGCCTGAGCCGGAGCGATAACCCGTCTTTAAAAATAGCCGAGTGTTGTGGTGGACGCCAGTAGTCCCAGTTACTTGGGAGGCTGAGACAAGAGAATCGCTTAAGCCTAAGAGATTGAGGTTGCTCTTACGCCATGGCACTGTATCGAGGGACTCTGTCTCAAAAAATAATAATAAAAATAAATAAGTTGGCGGCGTGCACAGTGGCTCAGACCTGTTATTCTGGCAGAGTGGAAGGCGGAGGCAAGAGGATCCCTTGAGCTCCGCATTTTGAGCCTAGCCTGGGCCACATAGCGAGACCTCCAACTCTACAAAAAAAAAAAAAAATTAGCTGGTGGTGGTGGCGCCGGTGGTACCAACTAATGGGAAGGCTGAGGCAGGAAGATCGCTTGAACTCAGGAGTTAGAAGTTGCTGTGAGCTGTGATGATGCCACTGCACTCCAGCCAGGGTGATAGAGTGAGAGTCTGTCTCAAAACAACTTAAATAAATTAACTTTTAAAAATTGTAGTGGCTTGGCGCCTGTGGCTCAAGCAGCCTAGCCATCAGCCACATACACCAGAGCTGGCGGGTTTGAATCCAGCCCAGGCCGCCAAACCACAATGTTGGCTGCAACCAAAAGAATAGCCGGGCGTTGTGGTGGGTGCCTGTAGTCCCAGCCACTTGGGAGGCTGAGGCAGGAGAATCGCTTGAGCCCAGGACTTGGAGGTTGCTGTGAGCTGTGACGCTATAGCACTCAACCCAGAACGACAGATTGAGGCTCTGTCTCAAAAAAAAAGAAATTGTAGGGAAGGGAGATAACTTAGGCTCCTGCTCAAGAATCCACCAGTGGAACAATCTGAGTCTCAAAAAGAATAGAAAAACTTCAGTTGATTGATATACATAATTTATGTTTAAATTTATTCGTAATACTTTTGAAAGGAAAAAGAAACCTTGCTGATCACAGTTTTAATATTGCTAGAGCATTATCTTATTTGTCTATGAATAAACACAAGCGAAATACACTCCTGTTTTTCTTGTTTTACCCTTAAGTTTCAGGGCAATCAGGTGGTTGATAAATTTCTCTTCATAGAAAAATTCTACCTAATAAATGTGGAAGGATGGATAAAACTTAAGAAAACCTTTTGCATCCCTTATGAAACAAGTCTAAGGAGTGATCCTGAAAGGCTGCTAAAACCCTTGGAGAGGTTGAGAGGAGGGCACCAGCTGAATTTAAGGTTATAAAATTTCCCTCTCAGCATTATTTTAGTTATGTCCTACAAAACGTGTTGTCTTTCTGTTGAAAAAGTTTTTAAATTTCCATTATGATTTTTCCTTGGACCTATGGTGTAATTGGAAATACGTTTAATACTGAAACACTTAGGGGATTTTCCAGATATATTTACAAAATTGGTTTCTGCTTTAATTATCTTGTGGTCAGGGGACATGCTTTGTACTTTTTCAATCTTTTTGTAAGTTTGTTATGATTTATTCTATGGTCTAGAGCAGAGTTTTTCAACCTTTTCATCTCATAGCACATTTGAACCTATAGTTAACCTTTCACAGCACACTTATATTGATCATAAAAAGAGCAAACAAAACAAAACATACAGTGCTTCGAACTTCTTTTGAAAATAATTTAATGATCTCCAAAAATTTTCCTGGGGGAGGGATGCAGTGGCTCATGGCTATAATCCTAGCACTCTGGGAGGCAGAGGCGGATGGATTGCCAGAGCTCAGGAGTTTGAATCCAGCCAGAGCCAAGAGTGAGACTGTTTCTACTAAAAATAGAAAACCTAGCTGGGTGTTGTAGCAGGTGCCTGTAGTCTCAGCTACTGGGAAGGTTGAGGCTGTTACCGGAGGAGATAAGGACCACTGACTCGAATTAGAATTTCAAAAAGGAGTCTTTTAATAACTATGGGACTGTCTCAGCAAAGTCTAAAGCAGACTAAGAGAGCATTGAGGGGTCTGAAGCTGGGGGTTTCTAGTTTGAAAATTGGCAACAAGCCAAACAGGCTGAAAGTTAGCAATTCAAAGCAAAATAAAGTTGGCAAAAGAAGCAAAAAGCAAGCACGGGGTCACGATGACCTCTTTCACAGAAGGGAACCTTGCAATTTAGCGGTTTAGCCAATAGGTTACATAAAGGGCAATTAGATAACAATAAAGTAACAATGCAGATCTAGCAACTAATGGATAAGTAAAATAATTTGTCACAGCACTTAGCTTATTAACTCTAGTGATGACAGTTCTTGGCTCATTCGTTCCTACCTTGTCCTGTTCTGGCCCAATCAGGACCAATCTAAGAGTGATGGTACTTGGCATCATTTCATTTACCTTTTTTTTCCTTCCTCCTACCCGGGGGGGTTGGGGGTGGGGTGGGGTGGGGGGGTGGTGTGAAGCCATTTTGAGGCCGCTGGCATCCATTTTATGGGGGTGATGAGGCAGCTAGCACCCATGCGGCTGCTCGCACCAATCTTAAAGGCAAGCCCAAGAGTTTGAAGTTGCTGTAGGCTATTATGCCAAAGCACTCTACCCAGATGGCAGAGTGAAACTGTCCCCAAAACAAAAAAATTCATGGCACACCTAAGATCTTCTCATGGCACATTGATTGAAAATCACTGATCTAGAGTGTAGTTTTACTACAGTGTAGTAGTATTACTACACTCTAGAATGTGAATGTTTCTTGGATACTTGAAGAGTATACTGCTGTTGGTGGGTAACATATTCAGTAAATATCAAGTAGGTAAAGTTGGTTGATAGCACTGTTCAGGTCTTCTAAACCTGTCTGGGTGTGGTGGCTCATGCCTGTAATCCTAGCTCTCTGGAAGGCGAAGTTAGGTGGATTGCTTGAGCTCAGGAGTTGAGAAAGAGTGAGACTGTGTTTCTACTAAAAATAGAAAAACTAGCCAGGTGCTGTGGCAGGCACCTGTGGTCCCAGATACATGGGAGGCTTGAGGCAAGAGCATTACTGGAGCCTAGGAGTTTGAGGTTGCCATCAGCTAGGTTGATGCCAGGGCACTCTGTCCAGGGTGACAAGGGTGAAAAAAAATCTTCTAAACCTTTCTGATTTTTTTCTCTACTTGTTTTATCAATTGCTGAGAGAGAAATGTGGAAATCTCTGATGATGGATTTCTCTATTTTATCACTTATTTCATGTATTCTGAATTCTGTAATAGGTACATACACATTTAGCATTGCCTTGTCTTTTTGAAGAACTACCCCCTAAACCATTTTAAATACTCTTTTTGTTTTTTATGGTAATATGTACTGGAGACTACTTTATCTGATACTAACCTCCAGCTTTCTTCTGCTTAGTGTTTGCATGGTGTTGTGGTTGAATTGTATCCCTAAAAAGGAAAATTCAAGTCCTGACTCCTGACACCTGTGAATGTGACTGTACAGTAGTGCCCCTTATTCTTAAGGGGTAAGGTCCAAAGATCCTCGATGATGCCTGAAACTGTGGATATTACTGAACCATTTTTGGTATATATGGTATATACCATTTTTTATTATACATACATGCCAGTTTATAAATGAGGCGCAGTATAAGGTTAACAGCAATAACTAATAATACGGAACAGTTATAGCAATATACTGTAATAAAAGTAATATGAATGTGGTGTCACTCTCTCTTTCAAACTATTTAATTGTATATAATTGTTCGCCACGTGTAACTACAACAGTGGAAAGTAGGCCTGAATAAGGGGAGACTGGAACTAGAGTATTGAGAGATGTGATCAAGTTAAGATGGTTAAGATGAAATCATACTGGATTAGGTGGACCTTAAATGACTGATAGTCCTTTTAGAAGGCAGAAATATGCATATAGAGACAGACACAGAGGGAATGCCATGTGAAGATGAAGACATAGATGGGGGTGATGTGTTAACAAGCCAAAATATGTTAAAGATTGCAGCAACCACCACTAGGAAAGAGGCATGGAGTAGATTTTCCCACAAAGCCTCAAGAAGACACCAACCTGCGACACCTCGATTTTGGATGTCTAGACTCAAAAACTAAGAGAATGAATTTATGTTGTTTTAAGCCACTATTGGTAGTATATAGTTACAGCAGCCTTGTGAAACTAATACTCATGGTATAACTTTTTAAATCCTTTTTATTTTATTATTTATTTATTTATTGTGACAGTCTCACTGTGTCACCCTGGGTAGAGTGCTGTGGCATGATCATGGCTAACAACAATCTCAAACTTTTGGGCTCAAGTGATCCTCCTGCCTAGCCTCTCCAGTAGCTGGGACTACAGACATGCACCACCATGCCTGGCTAGTTTTTCTATTTTTAGTAGAGACGGGGTGTCACCCTTGCTCAGGCTGTTCTAACTCCTGAGCTCAACAAATCCACCTGGCTTGGCCTCCCACAGTGCTAGGATTATAGGCATGAACCACCATGTCTAACAGATCCTTTTATTTTTAACATACAAACATTTTTATAGTTAGAGTGGGCTTCAGGTTGGCGCCTGTGGCTCAGTGTGTAGCGTGCCAGCCCCATATACCAAGGGTGGCGGGTTCCAACCCAGCCCCAGCCAAACTGCAACAAAGAATAGCCGGGCTTTTTGGCAGGTGCCTGTAGTCCCAGCTACTCCAGAGGCTGAGGCTAAGAGAATCGGCTAAGCCCAAGAGCTGGAGGTTTCTGTGAGCTGTGATGCCATGGCCCTCTACTGAGGGTGACAAAATGAGACTCCGTCTCCAAAAAAAAAAAAAAAAAAAAAAAAATGTTGGCTT
>CAUYPK010081910.1:0-29300 GCA_963574355.1 Loris lydekkerianus
AAGAGGGAATTGTTGGGCCCTGCCATGTGCCTGAGGCCTAGTGCAACTTCCTGAGCCTGACTAGAAGTAGATCCATCGAGCTACTTCCGCATAGCAACGACTCAGCAAGGCCCGGCCTGAAACTGCCTCTACCTAGATACAGCCAATGTGGTACCATGCCACTGGCCTGACCCTGTCACACACCTCTTCCCCCACCTTCTTTCCCCACCTCTTCTCCACAATTTAAAAAAAAAAAAAAATCCTCTTCCTCCTCCGTTTCTTCTTCTTCTTCTTCTTTTGAGTTAGGGTTTCCGTTGTCTGGCCTAGAGTGCAGCAGGATCATCACAGCTCACTGCAATCTCAAACTCCTGGGCCCAAGCAATCCTCCCACCTCAGCATCCCCAGTGGCTGGGACTATGGGTGCATGCCAGCATGCCTAGCTAATTTTTCTATTACTCGTAGAGATTGGAGTCTCATTATGTTGCACAGGCTGGTCTCAAACTCCTGGGCTCAAGTGATCTTTCTGTCTCCATCTCCCAGAGTTCTGGGATTACAAGAGTGAACCATTGCACCTGGACACTTTTTTATTTTTTTAAATTGACAAATAAAAATTGTATGTATTCATGGTGTACAACATGATACTTTGATCCATAAACACATTGTGGAATGGCTAAATCAAGTTAATTAGCAAATGTATTATGTCACATACTTATTTTTTTGTGGTGAGAGCACTTAAAATCTGCTCTCTTTGCCATTTTCTATTATGCAATATATGATTCTTAAGTATAGTCACAATGCCAGGCAATAGATCTTGCACTTAACTTGTCCTCTCTAGCTGAAATGGTGTATCCTTTGAGTTCCCCAATCCCCCCAAGCTGGGAGGTGTACAGCCTTTCCATCTTCCCTTTGGGTGGAGGCAGTTTTCCTGGCGTGCATCCTACCTGGTAGGCTGGGGTAGCATAAACTTAAACTTTCTCTAAGGGACTGTGTGTGTCCACCCAGGGATCAGAGGAAGAGACTCCTGCCTCTGTGTTCCCCATCAGGAGCTGCAGGGAGGGCCTGGTTGTTTCTCAGCATCGTCAACATCAACCCAACCTCTTTTTCTCAGATTTTTAGGCTTTGCCCTCTGTAAATGGGCCAATCCCATAAAACCCACTTATATTTCCTGCCATTGCTTTCTTCAGGGCAGATGGTAGAATAATGGGAGGCAGGTAATGAACTCCAATAACGTCTCGGTATTTCAGTGCAATTTAATGACAAGAACTGGGATCTGACGTGAGTTCAACTCTCGGCTGCATCAATTATTATCTGTGCGACCTTGGCTTGGCTATGAAACCTCTTCCGTTCTCTTTGTACAATAGGGTAATTAAATCCACCCTCCTAGATTTCCTACTGCCCGTTTAAGTCTTTTTATCAGAGAAAGACAGAATTAATATCATGATAGATACAGTCCACCACACAATTCGATTGTCTGGTCCTTGGGGGGATGGAGAAATCGGCAGAGCAGCCTATTAATAGGTTCCAAGATAGAACCCTCACCAAATGCTATACTATCCACTGCTCCAAAGCAGACGTGGGCTTTCTGTCTTATTTGTTGTGATGGGTTTGTTTATTAGAGCTCTTCTTTTAGAATTGTCTAGAACTTTTCCAATTTAAGTGATTCTGAAATGACATTTCCAAAGCCAGCCTAAGACTTTTCTGTGCTGTCCCTAGCTTCACCTCACATCCCCACGAAAGCACACCCAGGCTTCATTACATTTACCAAGATAGACTCAAATAAATCCTACTGTAGATAAACAGCCTGCAAAATTAACCATGGGTGAGCAGACTGCCTGGAAATGTACTCTTTAAAGGGCATGCTCTTTAAGGGGAGAAACCAACCAAGGAATGGATTTGGAGATAATTTGTGTCTTGCAGGTGTGGCCTGATAAGGCACAAAAAAGCTCACCTTTACGAGTGTGGAAATGCAGTATGCCCATCATCAGGGTAGCCTACATTTGGGATGTCATTTATTAGAGCAAGATAAATTGTTCAAGGTATTTGTCATGGGGAAGAACTAATAGGGATAAAAAATAATATAGTAAAAATTGTTAAGTACTTGTTATGTACATTATCTCTTTGGTCTTTAAAGTAATTATGTGTGATTGGTATGACTGTTCCTGTTTTACAAAGGAAGAATTAACACCCACGAGATTTATGGATTTATTTTAGTTTCCATAGTGAGGAGTCGTGGTTCTCAACCCCAGGGAACATTTGGCAATGTCAGGAGACATTTTTAGCTGTCACAACCTGGGAGTGGGATGGGAAATATTAGTGGAATCTAGTGGGTTGAGGCCATGAATACCCCTCTAAAGAACTGTGTGACCCCAAATAACAGTGCTGAGATTGAGAAACCATGAGCTGGGGGGGATGGCAATGAACCAGGTTTCTTTTTACTTTTTCTTTTTAAAAATTTTTAAAATTTCAGATTAATGAGAGGGTACAAACAACTAGGTTACAGTGTTTGCATTTGTTGGGTAGAGTCCCTCTTGTAGGTGTGTTGTTCACCCAAGAGGCGTGCCGTACACCCTCCCGTGTGCTCATTAAGTGGGAGCACACCTATCCCCCTCCTTCCCTTGTTCTCCCTCCCCTCAACTTGAGTTTTTCTCTTATGTGGCATGTGTTAAATGGTCTACTGGTTTCGTATTAGTATTGAGCACATCCAATGCTTGCTTTCCTTTCCTTTCTTACTTTCTTTTTTGAGAAAAGTCTCATTCTATCTCTACCCTGGGTAGAGTGCTGTGGCATCATCATAGCTCAGGGCAACCTCCTTCTCTTAGGCCCAAGTTATACTCCTGCCTTCTTAGTAGGTGGCACTATAGGCACCCACCATGATACTGGATAGCTTTTCTATTTTTAGTACAGACTGGCTCTCACTCTTGCTCAGGCTGGTCTTGACCTGAAGAACTCAAGCAACCTGCTCATCTTGGCCTCCCAGAGTGTTAGGTTTACAAGTGTGAGCCACCCTGTCTGGGCTGGATACTTGCTTTTCCATTCTTGTGATGTTTTACTAAGAAGAATGTGTTTCAGCTCCATCCAGGTGAACACAAAGGATGTAAAGTCTGCATCTTTTCTTATGGCTGAATAGTATTTCATGGTACACTTATACCACAGTTTGTTAATCCATTCCTAGGTTGATGAGCATTTAGGTTGTTTCCGCATCTTGCTGATTGTATATTGAGCTGGGATAAACAATCTAGTGAAATGAACCAGTTTTTTGATTCCTAGTTCAACACTTGTTTTTTTTTTTTTTTTTGAGATAGAGCCTCAAGCTGTCACCCTGGGTAGAGTGCTGTGGCATCACAGTTCACAGCAACCTCCAGCTCTCTCCTGGGCTTAAGTGATTCTCTTGCCTCAGTCTCCCAAGTAGCTGGGACCACAGGAGACTGCTGCAATGTCTGGCTGTTTTTTGGTTGTCCATATCATTTTTGTTTGGCAGGCCCAGGCTGGATTTGAACCTGCCAGCTCTTATGTATGTGGCTGGTGCCTTAGCTGCTTTAGCTACAGGTGCCGAGCCTCAACACTTGTTTTTAGACTAGTTTTACTATGCAGTATGTAGTACAACTGCTGTCACTGATGTCGGTTTCTCCAAGCTGATGTGTGCTGGTGGTACATGCTTATTTCAGCTAGAATCATTTTGATTGGTTGTTGAGTCTATTCCTATGGGTCTCTGCAGACAGGTTGTTGGCTATTCTGAATATTACCTCTGGGTGTCACCTCACCAAATTTGGCTCTACCTGCAGGTGGTAGAGGAAGAATCTCTTTGCAATGGAGCATATGTTGAAGAGAAAAATCAACTGTTTTTTTTTTTTTTTCCTTTTTAAAAGACTCCCCTGCCTGCCCATGCAAACAGTAATAATGCCATATGTAGCACTTTATAATTTTCAAAACACTTTCATATTCCTTTAACAAGTATTTATTGAGGAGAAAATAAGTACCAGGTTCTGTTCTAGTTCTGAGCATAAGTAGCAATGGAAACAGCTCTTGGAGCTTACGTACAAGAGGCTGGCGCTATAGACAATGAAGAAGGAAGTATGTGATATGCCAGAGGAAGACGAACACCTCAGAAAACAGTAGAGCAGAGTTGGGGTGCTCAAGAGGGGTGCAGTGCAGTTGCCACTTCACACAGTGAGCAGGAGAGGTCTAACAAGTCAGCTGTTAATTTTGCAGACGTGAGGATGGGAGGGAGTGAATTGTTTGGATATCAGGGGGTGGGACTCTGAAACTGGTGTGTGCTTGACCAGCAAGGGGGCCAGGGTGGCTGAAGTAAGGTGGCCAAGGTGGGTAGTGAAAGGAGATGGGGTCACGGAAATAGCAGCAGATGGACTTTGCAAGCCACTGAAGGACTTTGAGTGTAGCTCTGATTGAGATGGGAGCCACTGAAGAGTTAGGGGCAGGGGAGTGACACTGTCAGATATAGCTTTCAAAGATTGGTCTGGCCTCTGTGCTGAGGACAAAGTGGAGGAACCTGGAGTTGTAGTCAGGAGACCAGTCCAAGGCTGTTGCAATAATCCAGGAAAGAAACAACAGTCGGCATCAGAGATGCAGCATTGGAGGTGGTGATGAAATCAATCCCATTCTGAATTTACTGTGTAGGTTGAGCCAATAGGGTGTGAGAGAAAGAGAGGGAAAAGTGATGGCTCTCAAGATTTTGGCCTGAGGAACTTTTCCATTTGAGATGGGGAATCTGTAAAAGAAGCAGGTTTGAGTTCCACTTGAATATTTTGGTGTAAGGTGCTTGCTTATGAGATATTAAGTGGAGAGGTCGCGTTACAGCACGTCCTGAAGCATGTAACATTTCCAGCGCTATGTCATATTCCTCTTGGACCAAAGAACTGGTGTTTAGTTAACATGACCATCATTGCATGTCCTGAAACTTGGGGAGAGATAACACTTTATCTGCTTCTAATATCAGTGTCCTCCTACCAGGGAGTTCTAGACAGAAGTCAGCCAACAGAAAGAAATCTCCAAAAGTGCCAGTTCCTGTAAACTGTCTTTAAACTAAGCTTCTTTATGACCTTCCCTGAATAGCAAGGGACGGCCACATGGGGACAGAGGCAGAGAGGACCTTGTAATAAGGTGGCTTCACTCCTAGAGACTTCAGCAGGCATGTGATAAACAAGTTCCATATGCAACCCTTTGTGTTTTACAACTGTGGGTCATTTGGTGTTTCTTGAGTCCCTTGTAAACAGCATGAAGTTGAATTTTGAATCTGGATCTCATCAAAAAATGTACGTCTTTTAAAGAGGGACACAGACCCCTATCACATCAGCCGTGGTTATGAAATGCCAGTTATTCTGTCTTCTTGTTTTGTGTTTCTTTGTGTATGCTGCCTTGATGGTTCCTGTTTCTTTGCTTCTTTGTTTCTTTTTTTTTTTTTTTTTTACAATTTTTTGCCATTTATTCAAGTTTTCTTTGATCTTCTTCCTCTAGTGAACATTTTCTATTGTTTTTCAACTAGTAGTTATCTTTAACTAAAAGCAAATATTGAGGCTAAATTTCTCTATTCACATCAAGAATAAAAGAGCATCTGATGCCTCTTCCCTTGTGAGATGAGATAATTTAACCTCCTTACCCTTCTGTGGCTGTGGAACTGTTTCAAGAAATCACAGACTCAGGCCCATGAAATCAGAACTGGCCCAAGAAATCACATATTCAGAACATGTCAGACTTTTATTTTGCAAGGGGGGCCCAAGGTATGGGGAGATTTTATCCCTTGGAAAGGCCCTGGCTTCTGAAGGGAAGAGTTGGAGAGCAAGCTGAGTTACAGGGCCTTGAGTTTACCCTTCACCTTCAGCTTGGACAACACTCAAACAATACTTAAAATTTCTGGACGGATGAGAAAATATGCTCGATTTAGAGGCTTTAAGCAAATGGATTTCTCAATGCATTGTAGAAGTTTAAAAGATTTTCAGGAAATTCTTCCATCTCTATAATAAAAAATTTAAGCCTACATTCTGCTAATCTTTATGTCCACAATGCAAAGCTTTTTGCTTAATAATATCCCTTCAAATATTTGAAGACTATCCCTGAGTCTTTCCACAGACTCCTTTTCTCAAGAATAAATAATCTAAATTCCTTTAAACTTTTCTCATAAATTCCTCCTCTCATTTTGTTATTAATCTTTCTAACTTTTCATGTGCTTTCTTCAATTTTTCTCTCTTGCTTCTAAAATGTAAAGCTAGAAGAGGACAGAGCACTAGGGGGTGCTCACGATCACGTGGCTCACGCCCGTCTGTGAGTTCCTTGGGTACAGAGGCCAGTGCTTATTCAACTTGGTACTTCTAGACCAGAAGTTGGCAGACTTTTTTTCTGAGAAGAGCCAGGCTTTGCACACCAGGAGGCAATGTCCTTTCTTTGGTGAGTGTCTTCTCTCTCTAAATTTTAATAATATTTTACATTAAAAATGTACAAATTGGCTTGGGGCCTGTAGCACAGTGGTTATGGTGCCGGCCACATGCACCGAGGCTGTTGGGTTCAAACCCGGCCCGGGCCTGCTAAACAACAACAACTGCAACAAAAAAATAGCCAGGTGTTGTGGCAGGCGCTTGTAGTCCCAGCTACTTGGGAGGCTGAGGCAAAAGAATCTCTTAAGTCCAAGAGTTGGAGGTTGCTGTGAGCTGTGATATCATGGCACTCTACCCAGGGCAACATAGTGATACTGTCTCAAAAAATATATCAATACAAATTATTCTTAGTTCAAAGGCTATGTAAAAACAGGCAGTGTGGCGTATAGGCTGTGGTTTGCTGAGCCTTGCCTTAGATCAGTGTTTTTTAACCTTTTTTATTGGCACACTTGAACCTATCGCTATACTTCCACAATACACTTAAATTATGTTGATTAAAAAAAAGAGTAAAAAAAGAATATACTTACAGTGCTTTGAACTTTTCAAAAGTAATTTAATTATTGATCTTTAGACATTTTCATGGCATACCTAAGATCCTCTCACGGCACACCAGTTGAAAGTCACTGCCCTAGATCCTGGCACAATACATGGCACATAGTAGGTACATGGTATTCTGTAAAGTTTGTTGAATAAATGGAATGCATACATCTATGAAGATCATTCCATAGTTCCTGTCTTTTGTATTCTTGTTTAACACTTCTATGACATTGCCAGTTCAATGAGCCTGTCCTCTAAGATCTCCAGATCTTCTTCTGTCGTACACAGCCAGGCACAGCACTTTCACATGCTGTTTGTATGCAGGTGGCTTTATTGTTCCTCCCTTAATCGAAGATGCAGTAGGGACTCTCTATTAAGCTTCGTCTGCTGGTGGCTGTGGATCTCACTTTTAATTTAATGAGGCTGTGTTGAATTTTTGTGTTTCCAGTGTGTTTAGCGTCTGCCCTTGTTAGAAGTCATCTGTGGACTTTACAAATAAACCCAGGCAATCGACAAAACCCAAAAGCTAGACCCATTCAAGTTCTTCCATCAGTGACCCCTGTCCCAGCTCTGTTTTCATTCTTGTGGCTCCTACCTGTCCTGCAGGGGTTGGGGAACTCATTTCTACTTCTTGTCCTGGAATAGACTAGAAGAAATCAGACAGGCTCAGAGAGAAGGCTGGCAGTAATGACAAAAGAGAAACCCCCTCCTTTCTTTCTCCTTTGTCTTTGGGCCTGTAGAGAACACTTGTCACAGCCCGAGGGAGTGCAGAGTTCTGTCCTAGTTAGAAGCATTTCCATTCTGAGCGGGATTCGGATGAAGCAATCTTGAGCAGCACAAATTGAGATGGAGCACATCATTCCTGCTACCCTCTCTGTCCTGCTCCAGTTTCGCTTGAATTGATTCCTAGCTCTGCAGATGCCTATTTGATTCAAGTCTCCTGTTTATCCACAGTGACCTTGTGTGTGGCTGCCTGTTGTCTCTCTCCACTAGGGTCCAATGAAAGCACCTCTAAACGGCTAGTGGGTCAACAAGGAGCCACACCCTTTCCGTCCTCAGCATCCTGCCTTGGTACACAGAGGGGCTATTAGATTTAGCTGGATACAATGTCAAGGCTGGTGGGAAACCAGGCAGGGAGCATTTCTTTCCCTCCAAGCTCCTGACTAGCTATTAGGTGGTTACAACTTTCAGTCCTTTGCCCCGAGTTTCCTGGGGGTGAAATACATTGCCTGCAGCTCATTACGTGCATTCCGTTCTCTTCTTCCCCTTCTCTCTCCTTCCTTCTGTGTTGCTGAAATTGCTGTGATTGCTACCATTTAAAACGTCCTGGAAAGCTGTATTGTATTATGACAACTTCTTAACCAGCTGGGGGAAGTTGCCAAATAGCCAACCCAGTGGTGGATCAATCTCTAACATCTCTTCCAAATGTTGAAGTAAAGAAAATGATGTCAATTTTAGGGCTCTGTTAGGGGGAAATGATCTATGAGGGATGGCAGATGGCTGAAGGTCACAGCTCAGGTGCTGTCTCTGCTGTGATGATTCAGAAGAAGCCTGGAAAGCCGTGGGAAGTGTGCTCCTGAGTTTCCAGAGAGTCAAGTTTGGGAATTTATCAACGTGTGCCTTGGATTTGCTGTAATGAGCCTCTTCACCCCTCTCCTAAAGCAACTAGGATCTACTGAAAGATGGCTGGCCTTCCTTAGATACCAGAATCAATTCATTTTGAATTTTGAGAAAAAATATCATGCTTTTATTAGGCTTTAATAAATAGCCTCATTTGCTTGTGGGAGTCATGCTTCTTCCTTACCTGGTTAAAAGAACAATGTCGGTGACATTGAATTTTCATATTTCACATCATTAATGTTTGGAGAGCTTATTTCAAAGTGTTTTAGATTCTGGGTATACATTCTCCTTTCGATGAAACCCTCTTATCCTCTGTATTGTCAGGATGGGTTCAGCTGTGCTGGAGCAGCAGAACCACTCCAAAGTCTCACTGTCTCAAGACAACAAAGGTTTATTTTGTTCTCATACATGCCCATCATGTTCCAAATGGGCTGTGCTCATATTGTTCTCTTTCAGGGATTTCACCATCTAGAGGAGAGGCTAGCAAATTTTTTCTATGAAGGGTCAGTAGGCACATACTGTAGGCTTTGATATTCAGGTGGTTTTTGTTGTAGCCATTCAACTCTGCCATTATAGCATGAAAATAACCATGATGTGGAAAAAGGAGTGTGACCATGTTCCAATAAAACTTTATTTATAAATACTAACAGGGGGCCTGCAGGGGCTGTAGTTTGCCCACCCTGTGGTGGGGGAGGGGAGGGAAATGTGGCAAATCTTGTACTGGTTTCTTTAAGCCTTAACTTCCACTCACATTTTGCCACATCAAGTTCCATGGTTAAAACTAACTTCATGAGGGAACAAAAAGTGCACAGTCTTCATGTGAGCCCAGAAGAAGGAAAAGCAGAAATAACAGCACAACCATGACACATCCCTATCCATTTTAACAGTTATTAACAATAGTCCTTCTGTCTTACTACTTAGTTGCTTTGATGGTAGCTAAACACACATTTCTAGGAGTCATCCTAAATATTACCTATGTGAATTTTTTCTTTTCTTTTTCTTTTTTTTTTTGTTGTTGTCCTACTGCTACTTTATTTGATTTTTTGCATAAGTATAAATCTTTTTCCAGAAGAAAGAAAAAGAAGTGCATCATAGCAAAGGAAAAAAAAATAAACAAATGACTCTTTTAACATTATTCCTAAATGGGAAACATTGCAAATGGAAACAACTGGGAAAATAGTAAACAAGAAAGAATACTTACTCTTAAAAAAATGTGACTTTTTTCTTAAAGACACAAAGGTTTTGTTTGGGTTCCTGCACTAATCTGATGAGGTTAAACTTACCCATCCATTCATTCTCAGGTGTTTTGATATCTGCTTACACCATATCCTCCACTTGACTATTTTTTTTTTAATAGTCTTAGATATCTTGGGCTCTCTCACCTTCCACTGGGACAGGACTCGGCCTGGGTCTTGCAGACCTTTTTGGCATGGAAGACCCCTTTCTGTGTCCCCAGGGGAGATACAGAGCCAGCTGTCCTCACCAAGGCTGCAGAGCCTTCTCTTGTTTTCCATCATCCATTTCATTATCTTTAACTTTGCACATCAGTTCATCCAGGAGAGGGCACTATGCACCAGCTCTAGATTTCTCTGGCCCTTCTGGGAGAGGCACAAATTATGGAATTAATGAAAGCCATATTCAAACCCTGAAACTATAGCACCTATTATAAAACACATTAGAAATATACTCTATAAAAGAAGAAGAAATGCAATTTATTAGGAACTTGTACATCTCAGAAGGTACAAACTGCTTTGTTAAATCAAACATTTTTAGTGGACGTTCCTTTTCTTACAAAATCAGGCTCTTTGAACCAAAGCCTACCCTGGTGTTGGCTGCTGAGGCAATGTCCTTGGGACCTTGGGGACCAAGGCTGCAGGTTTGGTCCCGTTGAAAACAGAATAATGTGCTTCTTTCAGACATCTCTTCCTAAAGGAGCGTGAATAGCACTTCAGAGAAACTTAATGCAAGATGCAGGCAGAAAATATAATGAAATGCAACAGTTCCCTAAGGGCTAAAATGGGAGATGGTAGCGTTTCATGGTGTGGAGAAATTACCCGGAGTAACTTGGTGGTTATAAACTTTTCGTCCCTCCCTCTTGGCTTATTTGCACTTAAGCATTCTGTCTCTGGGATGTGGTTTTAGACAACCATCTTTTTTTCACTGCAAATTTCTAGTTAGCTGCCATGCTTTCTCCTTGCCTCTTGAGTATGACTATCAGGCTACTGACCCCCTCAAACTCACTTTTCTGGCCTATTAAATAGGCATAATGACAGGGCCAGTGTCTGAGGATGTCATGAGATTTTTATGATTTTGGAATTTTTTTGTTGTTTCTTCTCACAAGTTCGCAGACTGTTTTAACCTTCCCTGTATTTTTTTTTCTTTTTCTTTCCTTTTTTTTTTTTTTTTTTTAACATATCACTGTCATATAAATTTCTTTGGAATACATTTATTCTCAGAAAGATTTAGTTATCAACCAAACATAAGATGCTAAAGACATAAAGGCAACACTCTGGTGGTACCTTTCTCCAGGGGCAGAGGACATACACTCTGTTCCCAATTAATCTTTTTATGATCACACAGAGCATCCAATATATTCTCCAAGGCCTATTAAACCTTTCTTTTCATAGGATTTTTTCTAAAATGCTGTCTTTTGGAATTTTACCCCCTTCATCTGGTTAGGTTCCTGGATTAAGTCAGATAAAAAAAGATAACATCAGTTTGGCTATTTTCCATGTTCCAAGCACCATGCTAAGGACTCTGTGGACACTGTTTCATTTCTTACTCATCAGAATCTGATGAAATATCTCCATTTTTCAGATGAGCAGATGATGGGCTAAAGAAGCTAACAACTTGGTGCAAGTCACCCAGCTAGGAAGTGGCAGGTGAGACTGGGTCTGCTCACAGTATGTTGACTTCAACCCTGTATTAAATTTTCCTAAAATATGTTTCCTTGAGAAAAAAACAAATGAAGACTAGACCATATACAAAAATAGAACCCTGATCTACAATCTGCAACCACCAGGATAGGAAATGATCCTATTATTCACAGCAACCAGCCCAGGAAGTCACTTCCATCTCTGAGTCAGCCTTGCAGGAAGTCAGACCACTATCTCTGGAAATCTGTCCAAACAATAACCCGTGTAACAACTGGCCCCAGACTGGCAAGACTTGATTAATCACTGACAGCTCTCCTAAGATTCATCCCCATTTGCAATGTAGGACTAACCAGAGAAAGCCAAACATGCACCTGTACTCCTGACATAAAATGCCCAGCTTCTAGTTAGCCTGCCCCGGCTCCCCCAGGCCGATGAGCCTCCAGTTGGAACACCTGAAGCCATCCCTTTTTTTCTCTACAAAGCTTTCTCATTCCTTTGCCTGCCTTTAAGTCTTTGCCAAATACAAGCCATCGTGGCTCATTCCTTTGCTATAACATGCCTCAAATGAACAACAAGTCTTTGTTTGTTCTCACTGGGTTGGTCTTCACTTATTTTCACACTGTTATCATATGGGTTGTCTGGACCACACTGGTTCTTTTTTTCACGTCCCTCACCAATCAGCTTTCTAGGCTTACTTACATGGGTCTGTGTTGGACTAGTCTGTGTGTGTGTTTGGGTTGACAGTCCAACTGCAGAGAATTCTCATTTTCTCCATCTAAAATTGCTCATGGTATAGACTTAACGCACAGTGATTTCATCAACTGAATGGTTGTACTTCTGTAGCGCCAGCTGTTTCTGTTCCAATCTGCTATTGCAGTGACTTGTTCATTGGTTTCTCTCAAATGTCCACTTGTATCCAATGTCCACTTTGGTTATTGGATAATACCTTCATCTCTACTGCTCGGGAGAGGATTTTGGAGGAAAGAGAGCAACTTTAGTTCTGAGTCCTGCAGATTCCCCCAACTTCTCGAAAACCTTCTGCCTCACAGCTGCTTCCTCTGTCTCTGGACCAAAGACTGTTCCTCTCATCCTTCTGGAAGCTGCTCCATGGATAAAAACTGTCCAGCTGCTACTCACTTTGGGAATTTCATGTCTGACTAGTGCACGTGTCTTCAAATAGCATGAGGTGAAAAATGAGATTAAGGTAATTCTGTGCAGGTAACATCTCAGCTGGAAGGTGTGGATTTAGGCCTTACATGCCTTGTTTGTCAGAGCACCTGCTCTGCACTCTGGGTTGTGCAGAACTGGTTCTCAAGTCCACTTCATGGACACGTACTGTGTGTCAGGAAATTGTGTCAGGGACTAAGGAAACAATGATGTATGGGACTTTGGTCCCTGGATAGAGAGACAGGCCATACACATACAAGGTGGACAGCAACACACGGTCTTCACATTCTGAGTGTGGAATGAACTGCTCCTCTGATTGGCTCCAATAACAGTTGGTCGTAGGCAGTCCTGGCGGTCATTACAGTGCAGTGCACTTAAAGGAACATTTCCATTCACCCCCCTGTACTGTGATCCCTGGAGACAGAGATTGACTCTCTGATTCCGAGTAGGCAGGTTAACAGTGTGAGCGACTTGGTCAAAGAGAAGGAAGTTCAAGTCTCAGACTGTCTATATATTAATTATGAGAATGAGGCCAAGTTAGCCTTACTAAGGCCCTGTGCTGTCATCTGTAAAATGGGGACCATAATAATTACAGCATCCCACCCTTATTCTCAATTATTTCCATATCAGTGGCACTTGTTAAACACTTAATATCTTTTGCTGTAATTATAAATTCAATTGCCTTGAAATTCCAGTGATATAGAGGATGTATACCTCAGAGTTGACAGGAAGGAAGGATCACTAAAGCATCTCCTGAAAGTTGGGCGCTATCCTGGAGTGTAAGCCAAGAGGATCCATTCCAACATTCCATGGCACGGGAGCAAGTGATAATGTTCTGCAGTACTTCCGAACAGCACACGCTAAAATCAAACATCTAGTGAATGATGGGGAACAAGCGACATAGAGTCATCACTTAAAATAAGGGTTGAGACATTTAAGAATTTCTGTTCCACACTGGGGATGTTGGCATGTGCCCTTCTGCAGACACCTGGTAGAATCCTGATTTATTTACTGGGGTTTTGGAAGAAAGGTTTAGGTTGTGAGGAGAGTTGAATAAAAGAGGTTGATGGGTTCTAAGGTGGAGGAGGATTTAGTTAAATACATTTCACAGGGGAGAAAACTGGAGGGGTTGTAAGCTCACAAGCTCTCATTTTGCATATCAGTGCTGTGAGTCCCCTTCCCCCCAAATAAGGTGAATGCTTCCTCGTCTTGAGAGCTGACTGACATAGCAAACGTAAACACAATGCCTAAGAGTCTTGAACACTGGAGATGGTCCAGTATTATTTTTCTTTTCCATCCTTCCAGTGACAGGAATAATGACATTTGAGAATTGTACCATATACGATACAGAATAGTTATCCCAAGATAGGAAATGAATATATTAAAAGTAATGAACTTTGTTTTACTCAGGAACAGTGAGACTGAGTCTGCTGATAATCCTCCAAAATCCATATTCCTTTACTTCTATTGTCACAGAATCCTTCATTTTAGATGGGCCACAGCTGCTTGGAGTAACAACTCCATTTTCCAGACTCCCGGGAGGTGGGGTGTGGCCATGGGCCAGGAAGAGTAAGAGGAAGAAGAGAGTGCAACCTTCCAGGTGTTTCCGTAAAGAAGGATTGTATGCTCTCGTCCTTCCTGTGTCTCCTCTGCTGCCTGCAGTGTTGATGTGATGCCTGGAGCTGCATGGAACAGACTTGGAGGAGGCTTGGGTCCCTGATGACTATGGGGCCACCACATTAGTACTGGACTGCCAGTACTTATTAGAAGGAGAGTGCACTTCTATCTGGTCCACTGTCAAGTGGGTTTTAGTCATTTTTGTTGTTGTTGTTTTTGAGACAGAGTCTCACTTTGTCGCCCTTGTTAGACTGCCATGGCGTCATGGCTCACAGCAACCTCAAACTCTTGGGCTTAGGCAATCCTCTTGCCTCAGCCTCCCAAGTAGCTGGGACTACAGGTGCCAACCACAATGCCTGGCTATTTTTTGAGACCAGGTCTTGCTCTGGCTCAGGCTGGTCTCGAACTCCTGAGGTTAAGCAATCCACCTGCCTTGGCCTCTCCAGTGAGGAGATAGCAGGCGTGAGTCACCGGGCCAGGCCTGGGCTTTAGCTATTTACAGCAAAACCAGTCCTAATCATCCTGTCATCATTGATACAGTCATTGAAAGACATGGTTTTAAAAGAACCTGAACATAAAAGTCTCTGAACTTTTAAGAGACGAAGTTAAGGCCCAAAAGGAATGCGATTCCCTTATAAGAACTTATTTAAAAACATTTCATCCCATGAAAATAAAGAAGGAAAAAACCCATGCCTATTGGGTTCCAATACAAAGGCTGGCAAAGCCAAAACTTTCACTTCACATTATTCACCAATGAAGAAGAAACAGTGTTGGCACGAACAAGTCTCTGTGTTCTAACCTCCTTCATCGATTTGGCCATGGCCGTCTGAAATTGCTATGAATCCTGGACAGAGTAATGATCGAATGATGGCACTTCTTTCTGGATTTGAAGTTTGGGATGACTTGTAGGTGGTACAAAAAAATGGTATCTATATATTTGATGTTTGTGCAACATACACATTTTAAAAATCAGGACTGTACCCACAGCATAATCATCTCAGTTTGCATTCGCATCTTACTGTGGATAGTTTGTTAATTATTAATAATTTTATAACATTCAAAAGCAACTGGTGAAAGGCTGTTTTTCTCCCTAATGTCTGTCATAATATCATCCTTCAGATGCTAGCTCACTCTCCAGGCAATGAGCCCATCTTAATTGTAGTTCCCGATATCAGGAGATATTGTTCACCTGGAAGCTAAGGTCATTTGGAATTATTTTGTTACATGGTCTTTCTTTCCTGTGTGTCTGTTAATAAGTACATCTATTTGAAGTTGTTAAAGCAACAGATGGGACTAGCTCTGTCCCTCTTTTCCCAAGGCTTCCCTAGTACTAAGCTGGAAGAATTTTGAATGGCTCTCAAGAGATATAGCAGGTACAGCTTAACTTGCCCTTCAATTTAGTACGCTGTATTTTGGAAGTGTGTAGTAATGGTCTTCTTGTTCCTAATGTAGCCAATTCAATGTCTTGCATATAGTAGACACTTAATAAATGCCTATTAACTTTTTACCTAGTGGTTGGATAGGCCTTGAGAATGGGTGTCAGGGCAGAGTGGGCTTAGCTGTGGTCATATAGTAAGCATAAGTTGATCCTAAGTTTACAGCGAGTTTTCTGAATGTTGAACAGTTGACTTGTTGTAAATACTACCTGCAAATCACTCTCCAACTTGGTAAGGCAAGTGGTTGATAACAGCTCGACCAGTAAATTCTAGTGATTTAAAAAAAAAGTTAAAGAAAGAGGATTGAATTAATCATACTTCAGAGCTTGTGGCAAATTAGCACCACTATTCTGTACAAGGCTCTTCTTGTCTTTTTAAAATTCTTTTTTATCCTTTCCCGTTCCCTGTAAATGATATAGTATGTTTAATACATATTTTTCTTTGTATATATGTGTGTTTAGAAAATATAATAATAATAAAGACTTGTATCAAACTTACTATGTGCCAGGCTCTGTTGTAAGCTCTTTTAGGCGTAATCATTTATTTAATTCTCATAATGTTCTTATGAGTTAATTGTCTTTATTATTCCCATTTAATAGACTGAAAAAAAAAAACACCTGAGGCACAGAAAGGTTAAGTCACTTGCCTAAGGTCACACAGCAACTAAGCAATGAAGCTGGGATTTGAACCTCGGCAGCTGAGCCCTCCAGTTTATGCTCTTAATCACCTGTCTCATCACAGAAATGTACATTGTGCTGTGTGTGTACCCATGTTCATTTCTGTACATGGTATTGGTTAACTAGCATTGTGGTAAATCTCACTTTGCTTCTTGCTTTTTTTACTCAGGACTTCATCTGTAAGATGTGCCCACATTGCTGTGTCCACTTAGGACCCATTCCTCTGGTCACTGCAGCCCCAGGGTAAACAACCATCACATTTGGCCTCCCCACTCTCCCAGGGATGGTGCTCCAGTTTCCTGCCTCCACAAATAATGCTTCCATGAGCATGCTACCTTAGGACCTATGGGGGAATCTGTTTGGGTTCTTAAACCATGATTTCTTCTTCATGAAATAACTGTGTACCTTTTATGAAACAGGAAGCTGGTACATTAAGAACCTTTTCAGAAAAGGTGACTTGTGTCATATCAGTCATGTCTGAGGCACCGTTCTAGCTGTGTGCGAGCATCTCAGAGTGGAACACAGATATTTATGTGTGTGAAATCAGAATCCCTTGATTTACCAAGTAATCACTTTATACATGTTTATTCGTGCCACTCATGTGCTAGAAGGTATTGTGGGATAAATGCAAAGATGGCCAAGACATCCTTGCACCCAGCATTATAAGGTGATTGAGGATATTGGCTTGGATTTGGGGTGACGTGGACAGAGAGACTAGAATTGTTGCTTGTACCAGTGTGAATATCAGGGCAAGTTTTTAAAAAAATTTTGGATTAATACGAGGGTACAAATGTTTAGGTTACATTGTTTTCATTTCTTCTTTTCTTTTCTTTTTCTTTCTTTCTTTTTTTTTTTTTTTTTTTAGACAGAGTCTCAATCTGTCACCCTGGGTAGAGTGCCATGGTGTCACAGCTCACAACAACCTCAAACTCTTGGGCTCAACCTCCTAAGTAACTGGGACTATAGGCACCTACCAAAACACCTGGCTATTTCTGTTTTTTTTTTTTTTTTTTTTTAGTTAGAGATTGGGTCTTTCTCTGGCTTAGGATGGTCTCGATTGAACTCATGAGCTCAGGTGATCCACCCACCTTGGCCTCGCAGAGTGCTAGGATTACAGATGCAAGCCACCGCGCCCGGCCACCCTTCCCATTTCTACAGTTGGTTTGTGTTGGGATGGTGTTGACCAAAAATAGCCTTGCTTTAATCATTAGTGTCAAACTGGCAAGGCAGGATGTTTGTACCACCAGATACACAAGGAGCTTCACCTCCATGGTGCTCTTTGGCATCACCTAGCTCTGTCCCAGGTTTGCTCAGAACAAGCCCATGAGAGTTCAAGGATGGGGGAGTGATCTCGTCTGCCTTTCCTGTTCCCCTGGCTATGCTGCCACCAAGGCATGTCACGTACCTGGGAGCAAGGTTGAGGAGCTGGTGCTCAGGCTGAGGAGCAGCAATCAGCAGCAGAAAGAGCATCACTCACAAGGACACCAAACCTGTGTCTGTCTCATGTGCCAAACACTGGAAGTGCGGAGTGACTGGGACTGGGGGAAGATTACACAAGGCTGAATTCTCATCTGTTTAACTTAGATGTGACCTTAGTGTGAAAGTGGAGAGATGGGAATTCACATGGGCATGTTTGGGTTTGCTGGGAGAAGAGAATTTGGTGGGTATAGAGATACACCTGGAAAGGGACCAGATGGTGGAAGGCAGTGCTAGGCAGGATAAGTAAGTAGTTTGGGCTTAGTCTTCTAGGGTGACAGTGGATGTCTCTGCACATGCCGGATCCATTTGAAGGGAAAAAGTTTAGGGAGACTTATTATGGTAATTAAGTGTAGGCTAGTTTAGAGGGGGCCTCAAGACTAGAGCCTGAGAGCTCAGTTGGGGGTGGTGGCAAAATTCTGGTGAAAGGCAATGAAAACCTAGAAATGATGATGGAAATGAAGAGGAATCAGCACAACAGGAGACGTTATAAAGAATCAGCAGGGCTTCATGAAGCCCTGGGAACAAGGACACCTACACCATATCAACTCCAGCAGAAACACAGACTTGCTTTTCCTTCCCTAACGTCTGCGGATTTGGCATCTTTTATTAAGGTTGAAAGGGATCATTAACATCACACCTTAGCTTCTCCTCTGAGCTAAAAATCAATTGAGAAAAAAGTGTAGAATTTAGACAAAGGCAAAATATTGGATTTTTTCTTTTTTTTTTTTGCTGGTAGCAAAGAACTGGAGGACATAGCTTTGCACCAAAATAGATTTTCTATTGTGTTCCCTCAAGTTTAGATGTTGGGGCAACCCTCCCATGGGGAGAGTCTGGGTCACTGATTGCTCTGGCCAGCTGTGGGGTCCCTGGCAGTGTGGACAGGAGGCTACACATGAAGGAGGCTCATAGGGCAACTCACCTGGGGAATAAATGTGGTCTCCCCTACCCACCCAACTGGATGCACAGATCCTCCCCATTTAGGGGGGAGGAAGCTACAGGTGGAAGAGGTAAGACGATCTACTCTATGAGAAGAGTACAGTTATCTGCAGAAATGCAAAGAGAAACAGACTTCCCTTCTTATTGCCGGACGTGATCGAAGGTGAGAAAAGAATCAGGAATGAAATTTGTGGACTAGAGAACACGAAGGGTTTAATAAACACATTTTGCCCATGTTGAGGGTAAAAGCTAAATTGCTCACCAGCAATCTCAGAGGAAATAGAAAGGCTTGGTGACTGGTGTTGAAAAAGTGGCCTCAAAAGAGTGTCCTGGTTCACAGCTGACTTGCTCCACGGAGCACTTTCAGCACGCTCTGCACACTCTTGGTTGACCACAGCCTGGATGCTTAAGCCTGGTGGGTTGAGAGCACAAAATCTTTGGATTCATAAATAAAATCTTTTTTCTCTCTCCCTTCTTTCCTTCCTTGTCCTCCCTTCCCTCCCTTCCTTCATTCCTTCCTTTCCGCCTTCCCCTTTCTTCCTTTTCTTTCTCTCTCTCCTTCCTTCCTCCCTCCCTCCCTCTCATCTTTATTTCTTTTCTGCCTTGACCCATGAAGTAGGGACTTCTACCTTAGGGAAGAATGGAAGATTTGCAAGAGAAAGCCTCTGTTATTTTCTCTGTGCCCCACCCTGGCTGGAAGAAAGTCACAGGGGTGAAAGTTCAGCCCCTTTAGGTCTCCCTTTCTTAGCAAGCTGTCCTCAGCACATGTCCCCTCCCCACACCTCTGTCTCACAGACTTGGTAGGGTTGCTCGGCCCTTTGGGGCTGACAAGTCGGTTCTGGTCACGGGTGCAAGCCTGTTCTGCAAGGCAGCCTTTCTGGACATCAAGCCAATAGATTCAGCTTTGTAGGTCTGATCCAGCTGCCAGTGAACCTTGACGCCATGGGGAAGAGGTGTGATTAATTAACATCATCCCTTAACTTCCAACATTCTTGTCAAGGTAAAAATCCCAATTCTGAGATTCTTTGGAATGTTCTTTTCTTCTTCCCCCATTTCTTTTCCAAAAACATTTACCAAACTGAATGATGACCGTGAACATAGTTAAGTGTTTTGTCTTTTCTCTTACATGGCTATGTTTGACTCTGACACAGTGTCTAGTGGCAGGGGTCCTTAAACTTTTTAAACAGGGGCCCAGTTCACTGTCCCTCAGATTGTTTGAGGGCCGGACTATAGTTTAAAAAAAACCCATGAACAAATTCTTATGCACACTGCACATATCTTATTTTGAAGTAAAAAAACAAAACGGGAATAAATACAATCACACCGCCTCATGTGGCCCCCGGGCCGTAGTTTGAGGACCCCTGGTTAGGGTCATAGGCAGCTCATGTACCCACATGTACCCACAAATATTAAGACACTTCTATCCAATGAACACACTGCATCCCAGAGTCTATAAAGAATGCTATATGAATATGTGGATATACACACCTATCACATGCACACACACACACACGCCACAGTGCACATCACGCACCCCCCCCAGACCACAGATAGTGCACACATATCACATCTACACCCCCATATCACACGCATACCACATGCACACACCCAGACACCATGCACATGTACTATACATGTACCACACACATACAGACCACTCACACAAACACTCCCCGAATCCATCCTGTATACGTGTGCACACCCACAAACCCACAAACACACATGTGTAACCCCAGGGCCAGGGAAGAACTGTGGAAAACTCCCCGACACAGTATCTCTTTCTTCCTCTTCCTCCCAGTCTCTCTCCTCTTCCCTTTTGGTCCTGGGGTCTCAATGTGCAGGACTCCAGCACACACACAGCAACAGAGTGAACCTCTGGACTCGCAGAAAAACAACCACCAAGAACCCGGAAAGTTCAGTCTTTGTGCATAAAACCCCGCTCCTCTGGACCATCCCTCCCTCCCCCAGGAGCGCTCTGACGAAGAAGCCCCCGCCCCAGCCAGACATCTTTATTTCTTTTTGCCTTTGATTAAGTGTCACAATAAAATGGCACATCAAGGGGCATGACATTAATGGTGTCATTAATGTGAACATTTCACAAGTGAGTGTTGCCTGAACCAAGATACTTCTGATGTGTTTTTTTTTTTTTTTTTTTTTTGAATGAGTCTTTGAGACCAGAGGATGGGGGAAAAAAATGGCTGAGGCCAGAGCTTGAGGAGGTGGCCTTCACCCGAGAGGCGAGCTGGCCAGGCTTCACTGAGCCCTGACCCAGTTTCCTTAAGGAAAGGTAGAGGAGTCCCAGTGCTCCACGTGTCATCAATAAACAGGGTGCACAAGGATGAAACGCTCACACACACACACAGCAGATTTCTACTTCAGTCCTTTTTAAAGTCAAAACTGGTACGAATAGCAGTTTGTTCTAAAAGAATCCTTTGAATGTGTATCATTTTGTGAATTTGGAGCTTTGCAGATCAAGTGCTTTTGCTAAAAAACGGTCTCTGTGCATAGATGAGACGGCGCATACTCCTGTTAATGTCATTAGCATCCAGAACGGCAGCGCCTACAGAGCCCGGAGCAGGGAAGTAACACCCCGGGGAAACGGCATGGGCGCCCAGCAAATGTGAGGAGATTGACTATTTTCATCACTTCCTCCACAGTGGGGCTGGAGCCCATTTGTAAAGGGCTGTCTTGTGCCCGTGGGGTAGGGACGATCAGACAATCCCGGCACAGTTTCCATTGTCCTCAAAGGCACATCTTCTCCAGGAACAAAGCCCTGGGTTACACTGTTTGTCCCGAAGAAACTCCTGATAAATTTCGCTTTTTTTTTTTTTTTTAAAGCCTCTTTGATTAGTAGTAATAAAAGCTTTTCCTTCCAAATATATACCCTTACTGTTGAAAGCCTGAGATGAAAAATTCATTGTCATTTGCAAAGAATAGTGTCTCTTTGTGACTTGTTCTCTCTCCAACTAGATGTTCTGAAGTCTCTCTGAGGGGTCTGATAGCAGCTAGAACATTCTGCCTCTTGTGGCAAAGGCGTTTGAAGACATAATTATGGGGTGTGGGTTGGGGTGACCAGCCCATTCTTTCAGACTGACCAGATAGTCAATGGGCTTTGTGCATGCAGGAGACTTCCCCTCCTTTATCTGGTTTCAATGGAAATAGGACTGGCATCAGGTGATAAGCTGTTCCTGTAATGGATTCTAGAAACGTCTGTCCTCATTGTCTGGTCTGGATTTACGAATAACTCTCTTTTGTTGTTCAACTTTCTAAAATCACAATTGTGGTTGGAGTGGTAAAAATGATGGCATAGCATCAGACAAGAGGCAGGCTCCAAATGCTTTGAATTGAATAAGGATGACTTGGATGAATCTTGATGAACTGCATCCTATTTGAAGTATCCAAAGGCTTTTAAACTGCAGTGAATTTTGTTGTAAAAACAAATACTAAGTAGGCGAAAGAAAATGATCCTGATTCAAAACCATACTTGATTTAAAAATTATAATTCTGGGCTTGGTGCCCATTGCTCAGTGGTTAGGGCACTGGCCACATGCACCCAGGCTGGTGAATTCAAACCCGGCCTGCGCCTGCCAAACAAACAAACAAACAAACAAACAAAAAATAGCTGGGCATTGTGGCGGGAGCCTGTAGTCCCAGCTACAGGGGAGGCCAAGGCAAGATAATCATTTGAGCCCATGAGTTTGAGGTGGCTGTGAGTTGTGATGCCAAGGCACTCTACTGAGGGCAGCATAGCAAGACTCTGTCTCAAAAAAAAAAAAAAAATTATAATTCTGATGGAGCTGTTGTTTGTTGGTTTACTTATTGATTTATTTTTTGAGACAGAGCCTCAAGCTGTCACCCTGAGTAGAGTGCTGTGGCATCACAGCTCACAGCAACCTCCAACTCCTGGGCTTAAGCAATTCTCTTGCCTCCACCTCCCAAGTAGCTGGGACAATAGGTGCCCATCATAATGCCCTGCTATTTTTTGGTTGTAGCCATCATTGTTGTTTGGTGGGCTCAGGCTGGATTCAAACCTGTCAGCTCAGGTGTATGTGGCTGGTGCTTTAGCTGCTTGAGCCACAGGCACCGAGCTAGGGAGTTGTTGTTTAATGGGTATAGAGTTTCAGTTTTGCAAGATGAAAAGAGCTCTGGGAACAGATGATGGTGATGGTGGTGCAACAGCCTGAAGGTACAGAATGCCACCAGACTGTATAATGAAAAATGGTTAAGACAGTAAATTTGATGTTATGGACATTTCAGTAAAGTTGAAAAAAGTTAATAAAAAATTAAATGCCTAGATAAATACTGGCAATGAAAATTGTGGTTATTTTTGTGTGTATTGCATTAAAAAATTTGCCCCCTAAATGTCTGCTCCTTTTATCTTATAGTAACAGTTTGATAAGACTCTCTAAAGTTGACTTAATAATGTGGCTCTGTGACTAAGGGACTGCACATGAGCTTGTGTAATTGCTAATGTGATCTTTTGTTTTAACCTGGTGTGCACCATGATGCTTTCACCGCATCTTTATAGAGATTTAATTATGCAGGAAAATATTGTTAACCCCTCTCATTCTAAGCCAGCTGATTTGCTATTCATGTATGTTTTTAAACACAAACCTTTGGCTTTTCTTATCTTTCTTTTGCTACTTTACTTGGTTATGTGTTATGACACTCCCTCTCCTCCTGACACATGTCAGCCTACTCTCTTTACGTGTTGATTTTTCAAAGAGAACATCAGTTTGCCAATTGACTTTTCAAAGATGGCCATCATTTTGCCATCACCAGGAGGAGGGACAGAGTGTGGATAGGGAGCCAGGAGACCTGTGTTTGAGTTCCAGCTTTGCAGATTACTAACTTATTCCTTGAATGCGTGGTTTCCTCATCTGTAAAATGGAGACTGAAGCTACTTTACCAATGGATCTCTTGAGAAGGTCAGAAGAGATAATAGTAAGAGCTACTCTTTTCTTTTTTTCTTTTCAGTTTTTGGCTGGGGCCCTGTTTGAACCTGCCACCTCCGGCATATGGGGCCGGCACCCTACTCCTTTGAGCCACAGGCACCGCCCGTAAGAGCTACTCTTTACTGAGTGCTTACTGTGTGTTCAGCATTGTTCTAAGTAATTGATGAGGATCAATACATGGTAGAGCTATTATTCCCATTTTACTGAAGCATAGGGAGGTATAGAAACTGGCCAAGGTCACACAGCTGGTCAATGGTAGAGCTTGAGTTTGAACCCAGGCATTTTGATTGCTGAAGCTGTTCTTAGTCACAATACCATCCTGTCTCTGTCCAGAAGTAAAAATGCAAGGCCAACTACTTTAAAGCATTATATCAATTAGTAAGCACAGTTAACTTTTTCTAGTTCTACTTTCCATGTAGAATGTTACGAAGGTTTGTTCTGTGTCATTAGAGCACCTCAGCAACGCTACTTTTAATTAAGAGGCCCTCATTTACCAAGGATGTGAACACTCTGCTACATTTCCTTCGTAACATCATTATACAGCATTCATGATTCTTGCTGTATAAATAATTATCTGTGTAATTTTGTTTAATACTTGTGCTTCTATACTATAAACTCCTGAGGCCAGGGACAATGTATAGTCTATTATCCATGATCTTTCTAACAAGTTGCACAATGCCCAGTGCATAACAGGTGTTTGGTAATAATAAGATCTGTTCTTAAGGGCTTATCACATTCCTGACAGCAAGTGCTTTAGGTATAGCAACTCATTTAGTACAACAGCTCTATAAGGAGGGTACTCTGAGTACCATCTCCATTTTACAGAAAAGGAAACTGAGGGTCAGCATGTTTAAAGAATGTGTCTGAAGTCACGCAGTGGTAAATTGTGGAGTTTGGACTGCACCCAGACTGTGTGACTCCAGACCCTTCATTGTGTTTCAGTTCCAGATAAAAGAGGAACAGCTGAAACCTGAATCCTTTCAAACACAGAATTAGAACTAGAAACTAAACACTGCTGTCACCCCCACCCCACCTCCAGTACGTAACTTTGGCTTCCTGGGTTGATGCTGAGTGTTAGACAACAGGGATGAGAAGACTCCAGGCTGGGAAGCTGGTGACTCATGATGTGGAGAAATATTTGTTAACTACTTAAATGCCTGTGACAACCTGGGGAGTGAGGCTGTGTGGGCTCTGAGCCTGGACTGCTAGGGGAAGTGGCTGAGAAAGATCAGAATAATGATGCGTGTTGGCTGCTTCTTGACATTTTTAGTGAACTTGCATGGGAAGGAAATCCAGCCAGTTTGTAAGCAAAGGTCACCTAGCTGTTCTAAGGAAGTCTCTGCCTTCTCTGTCCGTTGCCTGCAGCCCAAACTGATGGGAGATCTGATAATGTGAGGCCTTTTGGTATTGAAAAAGTCAATTGCTTTTTCACTCCACGGAGCATGAGGAAGAAGCAGTCCCAGCTCTTTTGAGGAGTGTTCCGTGTCTGTCACTGGACGTGGGCAGGTTGTATGTGAAAAGGTACATTAGTACTGAGGTTTGGAAAATTCCTTTTTTTTTTTTGAGACAGGGTCTCACTCTGTCATCCAGGGTAGAGTGCCCTGGTCTCATCATAGCTCACAGTAACCTCAAACTCTTGGGCTTGAGCAATCCTCCTCCCTTCACCTCCTGAATAGCTAGGATTACAGATGCCTGCCACTACACCCAGCTAATTTTTCTACTTCTAGTATAGATGGGGTCTTATTCTTGCTCATGCTGATCTCAAACTCCTGAGCTCAAGCAATCCACCTGCCTTGGCTTTCCAGAGGGCTAGGATTACAGGTGTGAGCCATTGCGCCCAGCCTGGAAAATTCTTTTTCTTTTCTTTTCTTTTCTTTCTTTTTTTTTTTTTTTTAAACAGTCTCACTTTGTTGCCACTGGCTGACAGCAACCTCGAACTCTTGTACTCAAGTGATTCTCTTGCTTCAGTCTCCAGAGTAGTTGGGACTACAGGCGCCGGCCACAATTCTGGCTATTTTTAGAGATGGGGGGGTCTCACTCTAGCCCAGGTCTCGAACTCATGAGCTCAGGTGATCTGCCCACTTCGGCCTCCCAAAGTGCTGGAATTACAGGTGTGAGCCATTGCGCCTGGCCCCAGCCAGGAAATTAAAAAAAATAATTCTTTTTTATTAAATCACAACTGTGTACATTGATTCATTTATGGGGTTCAGTGTACTGATTTGATATACAGTGTGAAATGCTTACACTGAACAGATTAACACATCCATCACAACTATACTCTTTCCTTAATAGTTTTAAAATGTACCATTGCATCATGCACATTAGGTGAGGAAAATTCTTAATAATCACAGCTCCTATGAGCCAGCTCCTGGCAGACCTGTTATACTTACTTTACCTCCTGTATTTTTTCACAGGCTCCTCTGAGGTACGTGTTCTTAGCCCCCACTTGAGATGACCAGACTGGAGCTCAGAGAGGGTAAATAACCCGCCCTGAGTCCTGCTGCTTTGAGTGGTAGAGCTGGGATTTGAACCCAGGTCTGACTGATTTGTAAATCTGGGCATTTCCCCCTCTGCTGGAATTGAGACATCCCTCCTAGAGCAAGGCCCAGCAGGTGGAGGCAGGCTGGTATGCCAAGCAACGTCTCGGCGGCCCTGGCCTGTCCTCTCTGATGCCCGTTTTGTAAGGGCTCTGAGGTGAGGCACTGAGCTGGGTCAGAGTATCCAGCCGCTGAGCCACCTGCCCCGCGCATGAAGGCCCCTTGCTGTGCTCAGAGCGCTGAGGCGCATACACATCGCGCTTCTTAGCAAGTGCCAAGCCCTTCACGCTGAGCACAGCAAGACGCTGACACCCGGGTGTGCCAGGAAGGCCATAGAGTGTTTTTTTTCCTTAAAAAAAAAATCATTTTTATTGACACCTAGGAGAGAAACACTTCATTTTTATCCATAATTATCAAGGAACGCAGAAGAAGAAAAATTATACAGGAAGGGTGCTGCCTGGACTGGGACAAGGGAAATGAAAGCCAGAAAATCAGCCTTATTTCCAAACTGTCAGGTCATAAAGGTGGGGTGATCATCCCGTGGGCAAAGCCACACCTGTGTGCAGCTAACATTTAGTATTCACTTAGTGCGTTGGGTTCTATTTTAAGCAGTGTCTTGGATTGTCTCATTCTACCTACACACCACCATGAAACTGCACCAGGGTTACCCATGCTGAGGGACAGAGGATTTTAGTGATTTAACCAAAGCAGCACAGCGAATAATCTGACTCAGAATATACACCCAGGCAGTACAACTCCGAGACTTAAACTCTCTGCCTATAGCTATAAGCTTTTTACACCGTTCATCATCCTGACACAGTTCCTGGGCTCGTAGTCCTTAGCAGGCAATCCTTGTGCATTTATTATTGTCAGATTTTTTAATGCAATGCTCTACTTAATCTTGTAACAGTAGTACCGGATTGCTAGTGTTAGTATCTCCCATTTTGCAGATGAGAAAACGGAGGTTTAGAGAAGTTAAAGGTGTTGTCTGAAGGCACACAGCGCACACATCTTTTGGAGCTCCAGCTTGCTTTTCAAGTACAGCCTTTCCCTCTGTTTTTTCATGCATACACCCCTGCCTGAAAAATGTTTTAGAATATTAGTTACAACTGAAATAATGTAATTTTATAAAGTACATGCATTGATTCACCACTCATTTTAGTTTGCTGAAGGAATTTGCTGCCGCAGAATATTTACATTTATAACTTTACTTCTCTGGAAACAGTAAAATAACCTTTTGACTAGGTAATTAACAGAACCGTAAAACATTCCCACAGACAGCATCTGCGGAAACAAGGTGAAATGAAGAGCTGTCATTGGAGCCAACCCCATTTGAAGCTCATTTCAAAACATTTAACCAGAGGGAGATAAGAGAGAAACGTGTGGCTGTTGGTTGCAGCATCATTTAGCGAACAGCACTGCGCTTCCACATTAAACCTTCCAGTCAGAAACGCTGAATGGTGTATCTGTGTGTGTGTGAGCATGTGAGCACACGCGTGTGTCTCTGAGCAGCTCTCTGGCTATATGAGCAAGCGGCATTAATTATCTGGAAGCAAGTTTTCAGCTCTTTTGTTTTTTTCTGTCACCCTTGGTAGAATGATCTTCTTGCCTCAGTTTTTCTATTTTTAATAGAGATGGGGGAGAGGGGTTTGTCTCATTCTTACTCAGGCTGGTCTCGAACTTGTAAGCTCAAGCGATCCACCCGACTCAGCCTCCCAGAGTTCTAGGATTACAGGCATGAGTCCACCATGTCTGGCCGCTTTCAGCTCTTTCAAAAGAAGGCAGTTTGTCCTTAGATTCTAAGAACATCGCCCATCAGGGACTTCTGTGCTGTAAAGAATATTTACACTTTGTTTGGACCTTGGGGATATTGTTCAACCTCTTTGGACTTTAGTTTGTTAGTTTGTAGAATGCATGCCTGAAACCTAGGGGGAGAGACAAGTACATAGATGAAGCGTGACAGAGTGCTTTTATTTATGTTCCCGCGTCACCCACCCAAATGACTAGAATGAAACAGTACCAAGTGCTGGTGAGGGCGTGGAGCAAAGGTCTCTGAGTTCAGGCTGCTGTAATCGACTGCCACGCTCACAAACAACAGGATTTCTCACAGTTCTGAACTCTGCAAGTCCAAGAGCAAGTTGCTGGTGGATTCAGTGCCCCGTGAGGCTTTGCTTCCTGGGTCCTAGTCAGCTGTCTAATCACTATGTCCTCACTGGGCAGAAGGGGGTAAAGGGAACTCTCTGGAGTTTCTTTCATAAGGCATCAATCTCATTCATGAGGAAGGCCCCACCTTCAAGTACCATTACGCTGGGGATTAGATTTTAATATGTGAATTTTGACGGGGCATAAACATTCAGTCTATAACAAAAGGAAACTCTTGTTCAAATTGGTACGGACTTTATATACATTTTTTTTATTAAATCATAGCTGTGTACATTAATGCGATCATGGGGCACCATACACTGGTTTTATAGACCGTTCGACACACTTTCATCACATTGGTTAACATAGCCTTCCTGGCACTCTCTTAGTTATTGTGTTAAGACACTTATATTATACATCTACTAAGGACCCTTGTAAGATGCACTGCAGGTGTAATCCCACCAATCACTCTCCCTCCGCCCATCCTCCTCCCTCCCTCCCATCCCTCTCCCCCTTCCCCATATTCTGATGCTATAACTGGGTTATAGCTTTCATATGAAAGCCATAAATTAGTTTTATAGTACAGCTGAGTACATTGGATACTTTTTCTTCCATTCTTGAGATACTTTACTAAGAAGAATATGTTCCAGCTCCATCCATGTAAACATGAAAAAGGTAAAGTCTTCATCTTTCTTTAAGGCTGCATAATATCCCATGGTGTACATATACCACAGTTTATTAATCCATTTGTGGATCGATGGGCACTTGGGCTTTTTCCATGACTTAGCAATTGTGAATTGGGCTGCAATAAAAACTCTGGTACAAATATCTTTGTTATCATGTGATTTTTGGTCTTCTGGGTATATACCTAGTAGTGGAATTACAGGATTGAATGGCAGATCTATTTTTAGATCTCTAAGTGTTCTCCAAACATCTTTCCAAAAGGAATGTATTAA
>CAUYPK010081911.1:0-27736 GCA_963574355.1 Loris lydekkerianus
AAATTAACCTTGATCCAGTGTGTTGTTTTTTTAAACTTTTGTTTGACTACTAAAAAATTTAAATTTTTTTTTTTTTTTATTTTTTTTTTTTTTTATTTTTTTTTTTTTTTTTTTTTTTTTTTTTTGCAGTTTATGGTCAGGGCTGGCCATAACCCACCACCTCCAGCATATGAGGCCGGTGCCCTACTCCTTTCAGCCACAGGAGCAGCCCAAAGTATATTTTGACAGCAAAGAAAATAAAAGGCAATGCAAAAAGTAGTTTTTAAAAAGATAAAATTTGGAATGAAAGGGTTTTTTGGTAACTACAATGAGAAACTATTCCCAAATTTCAAATCACTTATAAAAATCTTCTCTTTTAAATAACTCACAAATAAATTAAAAAATACCACAATTCCTTTATGTTCTTTAAATCCTGTTTAAAAATCTTTCTAGATAAGCAGATTTAAAGTCTGTTCTATGTTCATCCTCTGCTAAAGCTGAAAACAGAAGCCACAGTCCCTACAGACCACATTAAAAACCTTGTTCTATCTCTCAGGATAGTATATTATAAATATCCTATCTTTTTAAAATCATATTATTTTTTAAAAAGTTTATAAATTTTTCTTTTTTTAATCATATATCTCTTAAAATAGTTTACCTATGGTATGTCAAGAAACATTATTTTAGTATCTCGTTTGTATCTACAATAAATAATGAATGTTGAAAATCGACACCAGCGGTGCCTGCGGCTCAAAGGAGTAGGGTGCCAGCCCCATATGCCAGAGTTGACAGATTCAAACCCAGCCCCGGCTAAAAACTGCAAAAAAAAAAAATAATAATAATAATTGACACATATTAACTTTTTATGAAAACTTTTGCTTTGTTTGTTTTTTTAATATAAAACACATACAAACCTGTGATTTTTCTCTTCATTTGGCTGTAAGTTTGACTCTTTGCTGTCTGTGCTCTCAGGTAAACCATTTGTTGTCATGGGGGCAGACAAAGAAACCTTTGGTCTGTTAAGTGGCCTGGGTGTTCCAGGCCCATTTATATTAGACCTATAATAAAATAAATAAACATCATTTTCCACCTTTGTAAAAAGTCATCATATGTCCCATAGTATGTTTATATGAACATGTCACATTAAGTATTCCCTGTATTTGTTTTCAGATCCATACCTTACTAACTTAATTAATTGTGTGGAATACTTTTATCTTCCATAAATGCACAATATTTAGAAAGTACATTAAGCCTTCTACTCAAGATCAGGAAAATGCACACTCTTTGGATATTAAGAATGTGGCTCAGTGCCCATAGCACAGTGGTTACAGTGCCAGCCAGCCACATAACACCAAAGCTGGCAGGTTAGAACCCGGTCCAGGCCAGCTAAACAATGACAACTGGATATTAAGAATCAATAATCTCACCTCTCAGTATAGCTTGGTGAACTGCCAGGAAACATAACACCATTCATTCGATTTAAACTATTAGAACTGTTTTTCCTATAAAAAAAAAAAAAAAAGAAAGAAAATACACTCGTGGGTGGTTTAATTCTTTAATTCTGTTAAGAATCATGGATCTAAAAGATACTTTGTAAGATGTCACTTCACAGATTCAAACAAAAACTACTATTAACATAAACACACTGTAAGAGAAAAGGTTTTCCATCAACATGACTTGACTGCATTTTACAATCTCTACCAAAATACCTCACATTCACTAGCAAAACATCACAGCACATAATAAAAAGAAAAAAAAAGTTTTTTTAAACAGTCTTATTTTGTCACCCTCGGTAGAGTGCTGTGGCATCATAGTTCACAACAACATCAGTCTCTCGGGTTCAAGCAACTGTCCTTGCCTCAGCCTCCCGACTAGCTGGGACTACAGGCACCTGCAACAACACCTGGCTATTTTAGAGATGGGGTTTGTCTCAAATTCCTACACTCACACAATTCACCTCGGCCTCCCAGAGTGCTAGGATTATAGGCATGAGCCACCACACCCAGCCAGTAATTCTTTTTTAAATCATGCATTTTTTAAAGATAGTTTATGTATGATGTCAAGAAATATTATTTTTAGTATCTCATTTACTAATACAAATATATTCTTGAGAAAGTTCTAGAAACAAATTCACTATTGTTGCTTTCTTAAGAAAGGAAAAGCAACTTAACCCTAAATCAATGGTTCTTTACAGAGGACAACCTCTTCTCCCTGCCTGCCCTTCATATCCCAGAGAACATTTGGCAATGCCTACAGATACTTGGAGGCATGTAACCCTACTGGCATCAGTGGGTAGAGGCCAGAGACATTGTTAAACTTTTTATAATTCCTAGGATCTCCACACACAAGAAGGAATTATTTTCAATAGTATTAAGACTAAGAAACAGTGCCCAAAATTGAGTTCTTACTTTGCTATATCTTAATTTTGACAATAAAATACTCTTCTATCATGAAGAGGAATGCCATCAAGAAGCTATTTTAAACCTAGGAAAATATTCCCTACAGATGCCCCAGAAAGGCATCTAGGATGGCATCTCAGGACTTTTGAGTGCCATGGCAGTACATAAATCCAACAATATTGGAATTACAGTATGTTACCAATCCAAATCTCTTTTCTAGAAAAACACAGGTAATGTTATTGGTATGATTCTACTTTGACTAGGCAAACAGAGAAAAGTTTTTTTGCTACTCTACATTTTCTTTTCCTTTTTTTGCAGTTTTTGGCCGGGGCTTGATTTAAACCCACCACCTCCAGCATATGTGGCCAGCACCCTACCCCTTTGAGCCACAGGCGCTGCCCTATACTCTACATTTTAAAAACAAAACAAAAATAAATACATCATATAGTTATGATAATTAAATGGGGTAATGTATAAAAAAAAATTTTTTTACTTTGGGAATTGGGAAATAGATGGTAGGTTTATTAAGTATTTATAAATGCCACTGCAATTACCTGTACAATAAAAGTAATCACATTTTAAGAATAATGTTTAAATAATGTAGTAATTAGAATAATACCCTGAAAATAGAAAAAATTTCTATACTTACTCTGAAGAAGGATAAACACAGCTAACAACCATCACATTCTGCAATAACAAATACTGGTGATTAACTATAAGGAAAAGTAATACAAAGGCAAGTTTTGTCTTGATTTTTTTAAAAAAGCACATTGCATAAAATTTAATTATTTGTTTTTAATTTCTCAAAATCCCCCTTGTGGGTTCTTTCCATTTATCCAGTTTTGCTAATAAAGGAAAATGGTTAAAAATGACAACTGATAAAACAAAAACAGGAACAAAGGACCAGAAAAATATACCCTAGTAAACCACTAACATTTTTTTTTCTAACTAGTCTTTATTTTTCTACCCTAATCTACTTATTCTGTAGTTCCAATATCATGTATATATAATATGGAATCATGGTCTCTTCTTTTGGGTGGAATCACCCAAAGATGTTTAAAGACCAAAATATTTGGGCCAAGTATAATGATTTTCCTCATAAAGCAATACCCAATCCAGGACTGCTAATGCAGCATAAGATATCCCAAAAAGTTTCAAGCCTTTCCTGCAATATACTTTTAATCATCCTAGCAACAATTACTTCATTAATAGGCAGTGTTCAAGGAATCCCACTCACAGCCCTATTATTTTCCGCATTTTAGAAAAGAGGAAAATGAGACTTAGGCTAAATAACTGGCCCACAGTCACATCACTATGAAGCACTGCAGCCCTGATGTGAAGACAAAGGTTTTTGGTACAACTACTGTGACATATTGTCTCCGTATACAAAGAGCTCTAAAATGTAATGATTAAAAGCCTCATATCTGGAAAATAAATACTGACATCAATCATCAACTGAGAAGTAGTAAACCTAAGTCTAACCTTGGTTCTCCCATGGCTCCTTCACTCTCTTTTCACTCTAGACAAGTCAATTTCTTCCATTCCCTCAAATACCTTTAATCATCATGTTGTTTTGTCAATGATGCCTTTCTCTTATTACTAAACATCCCCATTTACCCACCAAAAAGCGAAAACAAACAAAAAACACCTAATTGTTTATCCCTAAACTTGACCTGCATCTTTCTATCCAATACCTAATTTAAAAAGTTTGTACTCTCAAGTTTCCAAAGTTGCCTGTCTCTACACTCCATGGGTAATTAAGTTTATAAAACACCTTATTAAACTTAAAATATCAATTGTAGAACTTCTCAGAACCTTTAATATGTTCACATATATAATAAATTTCCAAGAAATAATAAGCTGCTTTACACCTAAACTTAAATGATCATCACACAAGCCCTCCTCTGCCACCTCCCATTAAATCTCTGTCTGAAACACAGAACATAACCTGGAAAACAACTTAGGAAAAAACTAAAAGTAGGCTGGAAAACCTATTTCAACAAAAGCTGCCTAAAATAGATCTAATTCAATGTTCCTCTCTGAAATCTATTTTGCTATAATTTAACATAATTCCATTAATAATAAAAATAAATACCTTTTCTACTCCTCTGAGGAATTTGTCTGTTCCTGTATAGTTTCTCCTTGGATCTGTCAGCAATTCACATAGTCGCTGAATAGTAAAAGGGATACTGTAAAAGAATACAATTTTATAGTTTGAAGTCATCAATCAAAAAGTAGGAACATTCTTTTGCTAAAGCTTTATCTAGTTAGTCACCCATGTGTTAAACTACAAAAGAAAATGCTATAATAGAGAAATGAATGAATGAGTCATTTAAAAATAGGGCAATAAGGACACTTGTCTTTTTATTTAATAGTAAGTCAGAACACCCAAAATTAAAACAAAGTTTCAAGACTGAGAAAAAAATTAATCTTCTAAATCTTGGTAATTCAATTGTAAATTTATAAGACAAGCAATACAAATTATAATCAAGTTAGAGTTTATTTAATACAGAAACTTTTCCTTAAACATTCTACTGTACACAAAAAATACTTCTACAGTGTTCAAGCAAAACTACAAATAAGGCTCGGCACCTGTGGCTCAAGCGGCTAAGGCACAAGACACATACACCTGAGCTGGTGGGTTAGAATCCAGCCTGGGCCCACCAAACAATGACCACTGCAACCAAAAAATAGCCAGGCGTTGTGGCAGATGCCTGTAGTCCCAGCTACTTGGGATGCAGAGGCAGGAAAATCGCTTAAGCCCAGGAGTTGGAGGTTGCTGTGAGCTGTGATAATATAGCACTCTACCCAGGGCAACAGCTTGAGGCTCTGTCTCACCAAAAAAAAAAAAAAAAAAAAAGCCAGGCATTGTGGCAGGTGCCTGTAGTCCCAGCTACTGGGAAGGCTAAGGCACGAGATCTCTTAACCCCAAAAGTCTGAGGTTGCTGTGAGCTGTGACACTATGGCACTCTACCAAGGTGACATAGTGAGACTCTGTCTCAAAAAAAAAAAAAAAAAAGCTCCTACAAATAATTTTCTTATGGCATAGACTAAAACAAATGATTCCAATAAAGAAGTAACTTAAATATGCCTCTGCTCCATGATTAAAATTTTATATACTACCCATACATTTAATGAAATTTAAAACAATCAATATTTTGGCAAGAACTTGTGAACTTTACCAAATACTTTCACCATTAATTCAATTTTCATTTGATCAAAGCAAAAACAAAACTGACAAAAGATGGAACTAAAATCATTGTATAAATATAAAAAGTTTTGAGCTCATCTAACTATTAGCATTCATCAGAATTACAAACTGAATGGCAAAGTTAATAAGCAACAGTTATGACAAATTCAGCTAAAAAGTACAAATATAAATCTTCAGACTTCAATAGTTGTCTACACACTATTGTTCTTAATGAAGAGATTACAAATCCTCAAATAAATAACACTGACAAAGTTCTTTATTTTGTAAAGACCGTTCAACACAGTATATTCTACCCAACAAGGTAAAAAGCAGCTGGTAAATATAGTCCCAGGACTCAAACCCAGTTTCTCTAACTTCAAATCCCACGTCCTTTCCACTGTATCACATGTATATGCTGTACAAAATCATAGTTTATTTTCTAACTGGATAAACTACACTTGGTTCTCATATTCTCAGCATCAATACTATTTTTACTTATGCTCTCATAAAATCCAGCATAAGATCTACAATGAATTTTGAAAACGATGAAAGTAAATGTTGCTTACATGAGAACAAATATTCCAAGGTATTTGAAAGTGAAAGCAGCAATCTTTTCTCAATTTAGCATTTAAACCTAAAAATGAGAAAACCATCCTGCCAAAAGACAGGAACAAAATAAGATGAAATGTTTTCTTGGCTCACTAGGCTTGGCACCCATAGCTTTAGTGAGTAGGGCACTGGCCACATACACCGAGGCTGGCGGGTTTGACCCCAGCCCGGGCCTGCTAAACAACGACAACTACAACAAAAAAATAAGCCAGGCGTTGTGGCAGGCACCGTTAGTCCCAGCTGCTCAGGAGGCTGAGGCAAGAGAATCACTGAAGCCCAAGGTTGCTGTGAGTTGTGATGCCACAGCACACTACCGAGGGTGACATAGTGAAACTGTCTCAATTAAAAAAAAAGTAATGTTTTCTTTTCTTTTTCTTTTTTTTGTAGAGACAATCTCACTTTATGGCCCTTGGTAGAGTGCCATGGTGTCACACAGCTCACAGCAACCTCCAACTCCTGGGCTTAGGCGATTCTCTTGCCTCAGCCTCCCAAGTAGCTGGGACTACAGGCGCCTGCCACAATGCCTGGCTATTTTTTTTTGTCGCAATTTGGCTGGGGCTGGGTTTGAACCCACCACCCTCGGTATGTGGGACCGGTACCCTACCAACTGAGCCACAGGCATTGCCCAAGTAATGTTTTCTTGATAGCAAAGATATGCAGAAGCAACTGGAAACCAGAATTACTTTGATGTTCACAACAGCTATAGGAGATTCCTTAGGGTTTCTAAGAAAGAATACTCTTCCTTACTTTTGAAAATCTTCTCAGATTTAAGTACACTGTCAAAACTAAGGATCATTTTAAATGGAAAAGAGAGTACACAGCACACCAACGACATTACTAACCATGAAACAGTAGTAAGCTTACACACCTTTTTGTTCCTTCCTATAAAGATAATATATATTTGGAAATCTATTAACTAATATACAAAATTATAACTCCATGTTAAAAAAAAAAGGTTGAAGCATTTTCCCAAGCTGCATGTTTCTCAATTGTGTCTTTTTTTCATTCTTTTTTTTTTTTTTTTTTTTTTTTCTCGTGAGACACAGTCTCAAGCTGTCGCCCTGAGTAGAGTGCCATAGCATCACAGCAACCTCAAAGTCATTGGGCTTGAGTGATTCTTCTGCCTCAGCCTTCCAAGTAGCTGGGGCTATAGGCACCCACCACAACACCCAGCTATTTTTTGGCTGTAGTTGTCAATGCTGTTTGGCAGGCCCAGGCTGGGCTCAAGCCCACCACTTCCTGTGTATGTGGCTACAGCCCTAGCTGCTTGAGCTACAGGTGCCGAGCCTCTTTTTTTAACTGGAAGCTTAAGGGCAGGAGCTCTTCACATACATTGTACTCAATACATGTAGAATTTATTTCCATACATACATATTTGAAATCCAGTATTGTCCTGGATTTCAGTATATTATACCCGCATCTTAGCTCCTCTCCTACTTCACTACTCTTCAAACTTTGAACACACATCACCCCTAAGCTATTTTCTCATTAATCATCCCACCGTGATACTGCAATTAAAGAGTTGATATATTATTCAAAATATACAAAATAGCACATGTGTGGGAATTCAACAGCACGTAAATGAAAAATACTTGTTGTCCAGTTATAACTTTTCTTCAACTAAAATTCTTTACCACACCAAAACCTAGTATTTTCTCATAAATTACATTTTAACAGAAATATTTTTAAGCTTCCTATTTAACAATATTTACAGTAAATGTTTTGGTTAATTTTTTTTGAGACAGAGCCTCAAGCTGTCACCCTGGGTAGAGTGCTGTGACATCACAGCTCACAGCAACCTCCAACTCCTGGGCTCAAGCGATTTTCCTGTCTCCGCCTCCCCAGTAGCTGGGATTATAGGCGCCCACCACAACGCCGGCTTTTTTTTTTTTTTTTTTTTTGGTTGCAGCTGTCGTTGTTTGGTGGGCCCAGGCTGGATTCGAACCCACAAGCTCAGGTGTATGTAGCTGGCGCCTTAGCCACTTGAGCCACAGGCACCAAGCCGGGTTAATTTTCTTTAGAAATGTAAGTAAAGGGCAGCACCTGTGGCTCAAAGGAGTAGGGCACCTGCCCCATATACTGGAGGTGGCAGGTTCAAACCCGACCCTGGCCAAAAAAAAAGAAATGTAAGTAAAACTGTAGCAAATTATTAATATTGTATGTGTTGGTAAATAGCAATACTGCTTTGGGGGATATTGCTTACATAGCAATGCTAGCAATAGGAATCTATAATAAAATAATTTACATTCTTAGACATTTTAAAAACTTTTACAGTCATTTTACCAAGTATCCGATAGATGGCACTAAAATGCCACACAACTTTTCTTCCTCATGTGAAAGGCTAAAATACCACCAAACATTTCTTATAAATGAAAAGTATCCACTGGGAACTGTAACTTTAACAACAGCACTGAAAGGTCTCTTTACATACAGTTTGTACTTCTGTACTGTTAATCTATTCCATAAATGAGAGCTTCCTATAAACTAGAAATATCATGCTTACTTAACAACAGAGCAAACACATAAATAAATGTTAAAATTGTGTGCACAGTGCTGAGATAGAATAAACTGTATGCCAAGCAAGTAAGCACAAACCTAGGTATGCAACATGAGGGAGGTCTCTAAATGGAGGCATAAGACTAAACCAGATAAACCAATCCAAAATGAATGCATTAGTACTGCCATATGAAAAGTTTGCTCTGATATTTTTCCATTAGATATAGCACACAAAACAGTTTATTCTAACTCCTCAAAATGTTAAGGCTCTTCCCAATGAAGTCACAAGCTATGAAAAAGAATAAAAACAGGGTGGTGGTGGTGGTTTAAACATGAATGTTACTTGTTCTGAAAAGTCTGAACCAGACTCCTTAAATCTGGGGAGATGGGGAGATGTTCATTGGCTAAAATATACCGTACTCTTTAGATAATTTTGTAGAAAAATATTTTGGATTATTTATAATGTACTCAGTTTATTCTGCAATGATATCTTATTTCCTCATACTGTAAAATACGAAACTAGGATTATATAAGGAACTGAAAAAATAAGACATGACTAGTTAACATTTTAAATTTTTAAAAATTGTGCTTACAAAATACGATAAACCTTTTAAAAACACATATACAAGTAACAGATCCGAAAGTAACAAGTCACTACCAGATGGTAGAACTCAGAAATACTACAGAAATTAGAATGGTTTAAAAAACAAACAAACAAAAAAAAACTTGCTAGCCCATAAGGAAACCTTGCCCATGTTCAATTAGGTCATCATGCTCTTGGTCTGGAAAGTAAGTGTATTTCTTACATGATTATCAAGAGGACTAAACATGATATAATGTATATTGAATTAACTAATAGTGCCTTATATATTTTAAGAGAGTTCAATAAATCTTAGTCCCTATCATTATCCTGATTCCATCTACTATCTAATAGAGAATGTAAAAAGCCACAAATGGTCTGACGACCAACAGAATTAAATGTGTAACTCTTATCTTTTACAATATTTCTTTTAATTTTAAGAAAAACAACTGACCCTGATTAAGGAGGATCACATATTTCACATTATATTTCTTAATGTCAATGTCATGTGTACCCATTTACTATTTCAAAAAAAAAAAAAAAAAAAAAAATCTCAAACCACCCAAGACCAGTATACCTAAAAGCTACAGGAATTCAAATACCAAGAAAATTGGCTTGGCACCTATAGCTGAGCAGCTAGGGCACCAGCCACATACAACAGAGGTGGTGGTTTCGAATCCAGACAGGGCCTGCCAAACAACGACAACTACCACCAAAAAATAACAATAGCCAGGCGTTGTGGGGGCACCTGTAGTCCCAGCTACTTGCGAGGCTGAGGCAAGAGAATCGCTTAAGCCCAAGAGTTTGAGGTTGCTGTGAGCTGTGACTTCACAGCACTCTACTGAGGGCGACAAAGTGACACTCTGTCTCAAACAAATTACCAAGAAAGTTGCCACAATTAAATGCTGTTTTTCAAAAGAAATTTTAAGCAGGCTAAACTCTAAGGACATAATTTCTTATATTTTAACTTCAGGCTATAGTTTGCCTAAAATTGTTCTTAATCTGATAAAATGTTTGAACATTAAGATGTAAAAATAATCTTTTTTGTTTTTTTTTTGACACAGTCTCACTTTGTTGCCCTCTGTAGAGTACTGTGGCAACGTATCTCACAGCAAACTCAAACTCTTGGGCTTAATTCTCTTGTGCCAGCCTCCCAAGTAGCTATTTTTAGACATGGGGTCTCGCTCTGGCTCAGGCTGGTCTCAAACCTGTGAGCTCAGGCAATCCCCTGCCTTAGCCTCCCAGAGTGCTAGGATTACAGCCATGAGCCACCACGCTTGGCCCCCAAAATAACCTTTAATATCAGTATTTAGATGGAAAGAAGCCACTCAAAAAGTGCAGAATTTCATTCAGACTTCTTGGAATTAACTACCTTACCTTTATGTTGTGTAGTACGTTCCCTCAAGAAAAAGATAAAGGAACATAACATATAACACCGAGGTTTTTAGAATGAAAGCTAAAGAGATGATAAAAAAAAAAACAGCTATTCTATTAAGAAAAAGTCAAAATAGCCATGTGCTTTTGTTTAATGAATGAAAATGTGGATTTTACTCCCTCCCTATATACTCAAGTATACACGGTATGTCTTTTCTGACTATAATCACATTAGCTGTGCCTTATTTAACAGAAATACTTAGCCAATTTAAACTATTTAAGTGTCAGCTAACTTAAATCTCCCTCAGCTACCAAAGGCTAAGTTCTCAATTTTGTTTACTCTTACAGGGTTATAAAAATCAGAAATATTATTGGAATCCTGTGATAGTATCTTTACTTGAAGCAATATGTTCTTTCTGTACACAGTAAATTATCATTTATACAGAAGGTGCCAAAAAATGTATATGTATTTTAAGAAAAAATGTTAAAAAATTGTAATACTCAACATATGTAAATAACAAAAAAAAAAAAAAATGAACATAAGTCACCTTTGACGTCTACATTTACAAGTGCTCAAAGTGGTTATCATCAGCATCCATAAACTTCTACTTATAGAACAAAAAGTAATGCAATTATTCTTAAAAATGTATACATTTTATGAAACCCCAGTATAAATGTATTCATATTTTTATATCACGAATGTCAAAAATTCTGAGATTTACTGAAAATGTTGTGAAATACAAAGTACAAAAAATAAAGAAAATGAAGAGTTAGCCTCTTTCAACAACAGTTAAGGAAATCCAATGTTGTACCTAACGTACAACGTAGTAAACTAATGTCTGTAACCAACAGTTAACTGTTACAGCTTTTAACCAAGTTAATCAAATATTACCATGTCTACCGTAGTCTCAGTTGTCATTTTACTTGCATCAAATATAACTATCCAGAAAAAAAGCTTCCCGCTTTTCAATTTTAAAAAATTTATTGTTAGAGACCGGGCTTGGTGGCTCAGGCCTGAAATCCTAGCACTCTGGGAAACCAAGGCAGATGGATCACCTCAGCTCAAGAGTACAAGACTAGCCTGAACAAGTGCAAGACCTTCTCTATTAAAAAGAGAAAAACTAGGCCAGGTGTGATGGCCCACGCCTGTAATCCTAGCACTCTGCAAAGCCGAGGCGGGTGGATTGCCTGAGCTCACCAGTTTGACACCAGCCTGAGCAAGAGCAAGACACTGTGTCTAAAAAAATAACCAGGAGCTGTGGTGGACGCCTATAATCCCAAGTACGTGGGGATGTGAGGCAAGAGGATCACTTGAGCCCAAGAGTTTGAGGTTGCTGTGAGCTGTGACACGATGGCATTCTACAGAAGGTGACAAAGTAAGGCTCTGTCTCTTTAAAAAAAAAAAAAAAAAGCCCAGCACTGTGGTTGGGCACCTGTAGTCTTGGTTACTTGAGAGGCTGAGGCAAAAAGATATCTTGAGCCCAAGAGTTTGAGGTTGTGAGCGAGAATGCCGTGACAGTGAACTAGCACACCATGACATTCTGCCCAGGGCACAGAGTGAAACTGTCGTCCCCCCCCCCCCCCCCAAAAAAAAGTGTTATTAGAGTGTCATCGCATCAAACCGTATTACCACTTGCCACAAGACAAGGTGGGAGAATAAAGTAAGATGGCTTTTAAAGAAAGCCAACACTCAACTAAATAGTCTAAGAGAAAGAAAGGGAGTATATGCAAAAGAAAGTACATTTTAACTAATAGATCTATATGTTCAACAAATATTGATACAAATAATTAACAAAAACAAAAAACTGTTTTTTACAGTCACTTGAGGAGCAGAAAATCCAGCAAGTAATAAAATGGGTCAAGGGAGTCAAATAACAAAGTAACAAAAGGGACCCATCTTCCAGTGCCTGAATAATCTAGAACTATAAAGCAAACAACACAAAACCAAAAGAGGGGTATGTTTTGTATCTCCAGCCCAGATTTTAAAGTAGAAAAATCTCATGTAAGACATTTTTAAAGGCGTACCCTCTTGGGTTTGAAAATTTATAAGAGACATATATGAGCACACATGTAAAACAAAAGGGTGAAAATTTTCACAACTAAGCAAAATTGATTATGTACGTTAAAATAACACTAGGAAAAAAATTCAAAAGACAGAAAGACTATCACACCAGAAGATAAGCATTACTTAGCTGTGACTAACTGCACCTGCCTTCCAGACGATAAAAAGATTCTTTGGTATCAAATGGCTATTCTGCTTTTTCCTAACTCTCTCTTAAATATGAAGCAATGCTACTTTAGTTACTAACAGTGAGTTGAGACTTACTGCCTATTTTAGAGAAGTCTTAGATCACTAAGAGCACTGACAAGGGAAGGGGGCAAGACTTAAGTGATTTATTTTTTATATTGATTTTTTCCAATCTAAATAATTTAGAAAACACAAAACAATATCTTCTTAAACTACCAGGAATGTAACTTATATTCTCTCTACCCCTCAAAATTCTTCTTAATATATCATTACAATAATGAACTATTACCTAATAACAATTTCTAAATTATATTCATAGTCTATAACGGGAAGGAGATTTCCATAAATAGCTCTGGTTTGAGTAAGCCCGTATACTCTTTTCGATTATAATCGCAACCAGAGGGCATTAAGATGGTACAAGCATCTCTTAACTGACCATTTTATTAAAATTTTTAGTTTCTGTTAATTTTAATTTTTGGTGTTTCTCACCTAAGAAACTGTCACTTCAGTTCTGGCGAGTAGCTAAAATCCATCTTCTCCTATAAATTTTAAAGTTCAAAAGCAATTTTAAAAGTATAAGAAAATGACTTAAAAATAGTTTAAAAAGTTAAGCATTCAACTATTTAATTCTCCATTAAATAAAATATTGGTATAAATGGGCTTTCACTCCTTTTTTGTATTATTAATTAATTAATCTATCCATCCATTCACACCATACTTATTTGAGGACTTTTCATCTTCAGACATTTACTTTTCTAGGCCTAGTTTGGAAAAGACCATTTCCCAGGCTCTCCAGAAACCAAGAATTCAGGGAATTAAGCAAACAAGTGAATGAACAATTCCCACTTTAGGAAGGAAAAACTCTTACTTAGACGAATGGATAATCTTTTTATGGCAAAAGACTAAAACGCATTTAATACAGAGCCTTTAACAAATGAAAGACAAAAAATTACCAAAAAATCAGCGAAAGATAAAACCAAGAAAGGATATCAAAGAGCAATTCACAGAAAGGCACATAAAAAGATGTTCCATTTCACTTGGCAAAGAAATGCAAATAAGGCAGATACACACACACACAAATACTGAAAAATTATAGTATGTGTACTTAATACACGTGTAAGAATAAATGAATACATTCTGTGGTCAACTTGGCAATACAGAAACTCTGCAAGTAGAGAAAATTTTTAAGTGTGCATATGCTCTTTCATAGAGCATTTCTACATTTAGAAAAAGCAACCACCTATTTATATATTTAATACTTGACATTCACAACAAAAGATACACACAAAAATGCTCACTACAAGCATTGCTTGTACTAGCTAAAAGATAAATGTCCACCACCAATGGGGGACGGGGTAAAGAAATTATAACCTTTTCACGTAATAGAAAACAATGTAGACATTTCAGATAAATACACAAAAGACATAGCTTTAAATGCAATGGGTTAAAGCTCTTCTAAAAGAAAAATACAACTAGCATACATAATTCTATTTTCATTCTTTCTTTTCCTTGTGTAGGATTTTGAAAAGCATGGGCATATTTTATCACTTTTGTAATATAAAGAAACCCATTTAAAAATGGGTGGGAGAAGTATAAAGAACAAACCTTCAAACAGGTTGAAAATAACTAGCTTCTTATTACTTTTTTTAGAACTAATTTACAGATATTTGAAAACAAATATAAAATTGAAAGAAGATTATAGATGTTTCAACATAACATTATAATACAGAAAAAAAGGATGAATTAAAAACTGAAAATGAGATTTAAGACTTAGATTCTGCCCAATTAGAAAAAATGATTCATAAACTGCCAATCTGAAAAATCAAATTAAAAAAAATATATAAATGAAAAATACAAGTCAGGAGTGGTAGCTCACGCCTGTAATGCTGACTTTAGGAGGTCAAGGCAGGATTGCCTTGAGGCCAGGTATTCGACACCAGCCTGAGCAAGAGCAAAACTCTGTCTCTACAAAAAAATAGAAAAATTAGCCAAGCAGAGACACATGTGCCTATAAATTCCACTATGTGGGAAACCAAGGCAGGGGGATATCAACCTGAGCCCAGAAGTTTGACACTGCAGTGAGCTATAATGACACTGCTGAACTCTTGTAGCCCGAGTAAAAGAGACTATCTCAAAAGAAGAAAAAAATGACATATGGTTCAAAGACAGAAAATGTTTTAAAAACAATTATGCTTAAGCATATTTAGACATTTAATGACTATTCAAATCATTCTCTGTATTAGGTGAAATATTCTACAGACTAAGAAATTATAAACATTTAGATTTCATTTAATAACCTATTAAATATAGATTACCTATGTATCTGTACCAGGCTAAGTTAATCTGGAAGAACTGAAAATAGTATTCTTTGGGTGGCGCCTGTGGCTCAATGGGTAGGGCGCCGGCCCTATATACCAAGGGTGGCAGGTTTGAACCCGACCCTGGCCAAACTGCAACAAAAAATAGCCAGGCGTTGTGGTGGGTGCCTATAGTTCCAGCTACCTGGGAGGCTGAGGCAAGAGAATCGCCTAAGCCCAGGAGTTGGAGGTTGCTGCGAGCTGTGAAGCCATCACACTCTACCTAGGGCAAAAAAGTGAGACTCTGTCTCAAAAAAAAAAAAAAAAAAGAAAAAGAAAGAAAGAAAAAGAAAAAAAGAGAATTCCTTATTACTAATTCAAAATCATAAGTATATTAACAGTTACAAAACAGTGGTATAACTGGGCCTGTTTTGCCTCTTATCTTTCAATGGTAGCTATAGTGAAAGATGAGTCACTTTAATGTCTAAATATTATTTTTATGTATGTACTATTTATAAATATCCCCCAAATAAGTGCTCTTATCATGAATACATTCATTCAGTTCAATAGTAAACCTTATACAACATACTTCTAAAACACAGCATATGGTTTCTTCTAGATAAGGGCTTTTGAAAACATTTTTCATAGCTAATGACAACAAAAAAATACAAAGAAAATAACTCCTCGAGGAGCTCAGGACTTTGAAAACAACCTGAGAAAGAGGGAGACTCCTTTTCTACAAGAGAAAAGAAAGAAAAAGAAGGAAAAGAAAATCAAGGGGTGGGTGAGGGGAGAGAGGAAGAGAGGAGAGAGGGAAGGGAAAAGACTCTTTTCTATCCTGTTTTTCCAATCTCCCCATAAAAAAGTATTTTAAGGGACCAAGTGCTGTGGCTCACACCTATAATCCTAGCACTCTGGGAGGTCAAGGTGGGTGAATCACTTGAGCTCATCAGTTCAAGACCAGCTTGAGCAAAAGCGAGACCCCTTCTCTACTAAAAATAGAAAAACTGAGGCAAGAGGATCACTTGAGCCCAAGAGTTGCTGCGAGCCATGATGCCACAGCATTCTACCCAGGGACAGCTTGAGACTCTGTCCCGTGCAAAAAAAAAAAAAAAAAAAAAAAAAAAGGGTATTTTAGTATCAGACCCAAAGTCAAAGCATAAGGGTTTGATATTATACACAAAATTCCTGAACTTAAAATATAACAAAGGGTTTAATTAGATTCCTCTACCTTGTTTGAAATCCCACCTGAAATAAATACCTGAAGAATCACACCATTTATGCTACCTAAAAACACAACTGACAGTCCCTCAAATAAAATCTATCCCTACATATAATTCAACTGATTAGCATACCAACAATTATATTTAGTATTAACCCACACCCCAAACTGTCAATGCCAAACTAAATACTGAACTGTTCAACTTCACAAACACATATCTTCAATAAAAACATAAAAATATGAAGCCCTAAAAAAAAAAAAAAAATTTAAATGACAAAATGTGAAACATAGCAACATTTTAAGTATGTTTTATTTTAGTGCAGCGTCTTTTAGACTTTTTTAATGTTTTACGAAGGGTAAAAGGTGATTTTACTTGTTGAGTGAGCAGAGAAGTAGGAACTCCAAAAATATTTCTAAATAAAAGTTCCTAATAAATAACTTTCATAAATTGCTATTATTCATGATGAAAGAACTATGACTTCTTTCCATGATATCCAAGTTCTCTACAAAGTATAAAGATGTACCAAATGTTAACATAAGAAACAAACAAAAAACATTTAAACAGTTCCTGATAAACGAATGTTTCCACTGTCATATCCCTTTAAAATGTGAATGTCACAAAAAATGGTTCTAGTTAAAAAAAAAAAAAAAAAAAGTGGTTCTAATAAAAGTAGGGTAACCTATAAATATTTTCAATACTTGTAAGTTAAAAACTATTAAGTTCTATGTCACAAGAAACACAGAAATTAGTACAATTCTCAAACAACCAAACATATAAAACTTAAAGAAAATCTAGTCTTGCTACAAATTTCATCTTTAAAATAATATTAAGTGCATACCCATTAAATCCAGTGACAATTTTCAGTATTCTTTCCTTCATTTCATCAAAGGGAATATATTCAACATTAGGGTTGGGAGGACCTCTTGGTTCAGGAGCTGAAGTTCTAAAATCATCCATCACTTTCTCCAGTTTGAAAATAAAATAGCCTTTAAATTGGGACCACTGAATCCTATAAACAAAAAAATTTTTTAAATTTATTATACCATGTAGCTTTACAGTTCCTGCACAAAGCACAAATACAGAATATACCATGACACAAAATTAATTAGTAGTGGGAATGACTCTGTTTAGGAGCATGCATCATGCTAATCAACCTCGCAAACTCAAAAGCTTCTTCCATCTAACTTCCCCACCCAAACAAAACTCAAACCTCTGATTAAGCCTTTAAAATGAACCACAGGGTGGGGGGGAGACACACCAGCTCAGTGCCTGTGGCTCAAGTGGCTAAGGCACCAACCACATACACCTGAGCTGGTAGGTTCAAATCCAGCCTGGGCCTGCCAAACAACAATAATGGCTGCAACCAAAAAATAGCCGGGTGTTGTGGTGGATGCCTGTAGTTCCAGTTACTTGGGAGGTGGAGGCAAGAGATTCGCTTAAGCCCAAGATTTGGGAGGTTGCTGTGAGCTGTGATACCATAGCACTTTACCCAGGGCAACAGCTTGAGGCTCTGTCTCAAAATAAATAAATAAATAAATAAATAAAATAAAATAAAATAAAATAAACCACCTCTGACTAGAAATCTATGGTGTGCTAGGTCCCAACAGAATGAATCCATACCTTACCCTCTTAACATCCAAAGCTACAATGCTCACATGGACTAGGTAAAGTTTCTTATCTTTCACCTGCTAAGTATCAGAATAAAATTTAATTTCTCTCTTTTCTTTCTCTTTTAGTGAATACTTTCAGGTTTTTTTCTGTCATTGAAGAGATATGTATCATATGCTCCACCTAAACAGTACGTGTATAGTAAAAATGCATAATTTCCTTATGCATGTAACTTTTCATATATACTCCTTTATTAAATTAATATGAACACCATTTTTATTCCACATTTACCACTAATGTAAGAGGAAATTTTGTAATTTTATCTGCCTGAATGGCCAGCATTCCAGGAAATGCCAAGAATCAGAAATGGAATCCATTTCCTCCAACAGACAGTACCACCATTAGTAACAGCAGATCAATCCCTTACACAGGTGGAATAATTAAAATGACACAAAATAAGAGGAATACTAATCTGTAATTACCCTTCCATTCCACCCAGCAACCCCATAAACAAGGGCAACAGTTTTCAATTGTGGTCAATGTTATTATCATAGAATTAGAGGTGACTTTTTCATTGTGTTCACATTCACACTGAACGGCACAAAAGTAATTAATGGTGAGTAAAACTAATGGCAATTTATCAAGAGTCAAGGCAACAGCATCACACTACTGCGCTAGCAATAGCAGTCATCCCCTTCTTTACAATCTCATAGTAAAAAAAAAATTTCACGTAAAATGTAATAAATTACTAATTTCATTACACCTCAATCCCTGAATATGCATTTTTTAATATTCTGTACAAGATGAGAAATACACACGTACCATTTTCTTTTTTTTTTTAATACAGTCTCATTCTGTCACCCTGCACCCATGCCACTGTAGAGTGCCATGGCATCACAGTTCACAACTACCTCAATACCTTGGGTTCCCAAGTGATCCTTTTGCCTCAGCCTCCTAAGTAGTTGGGAGGCCAGGCTCCCACCACAACACCCAGATATTTTTAGAAAGGAGGTCTCAGTCTCCCTTTGCTCAGGCTTGTCTCCAAACTCCTGAGTTCAGGCAATCCACCTGCCTAGGCCTCCCAGAGTGCTAGGATTGCAGGCGTGAACCACCATGCCCTGGCCTTACAACACATAAGGAACTTATGCTGAGTATCAAAGTGGTATGAAAATTGGAAGGAACAACACTTGAATATTCCTATCAGCTAAACTAGCTATTTTTCTTTATCTTTTCTTTCTTTTTTTTTGTTTTTTGAGAGTGTGTCTCACTATGTCGCCCTCAGAGTGTTGTGGCGTCACAGCTCACAGCAACCTCCAACTCTTTGGCCTAAGTGATTCTCTTGTCTCAATCTCCCAAGAGGCTGGGACTATAGGCTCCTGCCACAGCACCTTGCTATTTTTTGTTGTTGCTGCTGCTGTCATTGTTGTTTAGCAGGCCTGGGTAGGGTTTGAACCTGCCAGGCCCAGAGCATGTGGCTCGCACCCTAACCACTGAACTATGGGGATTGAGCCCCAACTGCTATTTCTCATAGAATATCATTTTTACCTGAAAGCACTATCACACAAATAATGCTAAGAAACCAGGAGAATGTGGCAGACATTTTCTTGAAAATGAATGAAGTTAGCTTATCATTTCAAGAGAAATAGATGACAGTATGTTACCAGTGACAAAATTTGAACTTCCAAGCAAAAAATTTTAAAATTTAGAAAATTTGTACACTTCCAGATACATTTCCAAGACATTCTGGAAATTTGTACACTTCCAGATACATTTCCAAGACATTCTGAAAGCAATCAGGGTTGATATAAACTATAAAAGATACTGTGTGATACCAAAAACATAAGCAACAAAAGAAATAAATTGGACTACATAAAATTTAAACATTTTATGCCCACCAACCCAGGAATGGATTAACAAGCTGTGGTATACGTATACCATGGATTTAGCCATTAAAAAGATGGAGACATGGGCAGCACCTGTGGCTCAGTGAGTAGGGTGCCATCCCCATATACCAAGGATGGCGGGTTTGAACACGGCCCTGGCCAAGTTGCAACGACAATAACAACAACAACAAAAATAGTCTGGCATTGTGGAGGGCGCCTGTAGTCCTACCTACTCGGGAGGCTGAGGCAAGAGAACTGCCTAAGCCCAAGAGGTGGAGGTTGCTGTGAGTTGTAACGCCACAGCACTCTTCCGAGGGCGACAAAGTAAGACTCTGTCTCTAAAAACAACAATAAAAAACACAGCAGGGAAGATTATACTGAAATAGGAGTCTGATATTTACACTTCTTTATTCGTAATTCTAATTATTACCCACTATTCTTAATAAGTTCAGATTTCCCTAAGCACAGAATTTTTTTTTAAACCCCATCTTTCTATTAACTGCTTGACATGACAATTCACAAGATCCAAAAAAAGGAAGTTAATGGAATAACCAGAAAAGCAGCAAGGGACTCCAGGTAAGGGCAATTGTGGAGTGATTCAAAGATTCTAAGACACTAACTCATGAGACATATAAAGTGTCATGAATTAACTACACATTTTACATCAAGCAGACTTATTCTAGATTAGATTCAAAAGATACAATTCAACAGATATCATATATATCATATATAGATGGGGAAGGAAAGCCTCCATAAAACAGGCTCAGCACCCATAGCACAGTGGTTACGGTGCCAGCCACATACGCGGAGCTCACAGTCCAACCCAGCTCGGGCCAGCTAAACAACGACAGCTACAACAAAAAAATAACGAGGTGTTGTGGTGGGCACCTGTAGTCCCAGCTACTTGCTACTTAGGAGACTAAGGCAAGAGAATTGCTTGAGCAAGAGTTTGAGGCTGCTGTGAGATATGATGTCAGGCACTTACCGAAGGGTGACATACACTGAGGAAAAAAGAAAGCTCCATAAAATGTGAAAGCACCAGCTTCTTGTTGGAACACATCCATTTGATGAAAACAAAACCAAGAAATAATTCCCTAAAAGTTATATAATTCGGGCACAAAAACATGCCATGAGCACATCAACTAAAAATTTGTCAACAAAAACAATATTCTTAGAAATATATTCATTGAATGAATGGAAACCATAAGAGAACAATTTTTTTTTTTTTTTTTTTGAGACAGAGTCTCACTTTGTTGCCCTTGGTAAAGTGCCATAGTGTCACAGCTCATAGCAACCTCCACCTCCTAAGCTTAGGTGATTCTCTTGCCTGAGCCGCCCAAGTAGCTGGGACTACAGGTGCTCACCACAACACCCAGCTATTTTTTGTTGCAGCTGTCACTGGTATTTAGCTGGCCTGGGCCAGGTTCAAACCCTCCAGCCTGGGTGTAAGTGGCCGGTGCCACAAGCACTATGCTACGGGCACTGAGCCAAGAGAACAATTTTTATAAGCCCTTTAAAATCTGGTTTTCATTATCAAAATGAAATTACTCTAAACAAATGCTCATAAAACAATTTTCAACTTCCCAATCTATTTCCCCACAAAATACACATTCAAAATTTAAATTTTTGCTGAAATTAACTCAAGAATTTACTAAAATTCTATTACTCATTCTTTTTTAGGTAGCTTCACCTCTCTTTACTTCTTTTTCTTCTCTTTCCCTTCCATTTTTCCCTTTTTGCAATTTTCTCCTTTTGGAAGACAAACAGTTCTTACCTCTGAAAAAAAACCCTCCTGCTAAACTCCACATTGACCTATCTTTTTTTTACCATAGGATCTCACAAGTCCATCTTAAAACACGTCTCCCTACAATTCTCTAAAGGTTCAAGGTATTTTTCAGAGGGTCCTGGACAGAAAATTCATCTTTTCTTTTCCCAACTGGTATTAGAACAATTGAATGGCCAGTGACCATCACCTGAAGTCGTTGCTTCCTACCATTCCAAATTCTACTAAGATGACTCTATTCAGTCTAATCACATTCCACACAAAATTGTATGGAAGTTAACGTAAGCATGGGAGATCCCTACTACTACTAGCTACTTCAAGGGTATAGCAAATACTACACTATTTGTAAACATCAAAGGAAATATAAGAAAAGTGAATAAATAAAATCTAATGAAGCTGATCCCTCATAAAAGGAGACAGGTTTATAAAACAAAGGGCAGACATCTGAATTTGGAGACTTCAAATATGACTAAGGCAGATAAAACAAGTAAATTTGGAGCGGTGCCTGTGGCTCAAGGAGTAGGACGCTGGCCCCATATACTAGGGGTGGTGGGTTCAAAGCCAGCCATGACCAAAAACTGCAAAAAAAAAAAAAAAAAAAAGGTAAATTTAGGGCGGCACCTGTGGCTCAAAAGAGTAGGGTGCTGGCCCCATATGCCAGAGGTGGCAGGTTCAAACCCAGTCCTGGCCAAAAACTGCAAAAAAAAAAAAAAGTAAATTTAATCTGAACATGAAATTGAAATTAAACAAGTGAAAATGGCAAAAATAAGAACACACTGTGTGGGCAGTGCCTGTGGCTCAGTGCAGAGGGAGCCAGCCCCATATACCAAGGGTGGCAGGTTCAAACCCACCCCAGCCAGAATGCAACAAAAATATAGCCGGCCATTCTGGTGGGCGCTTGTATTCCCAGCTTCTATGGAGGCTGAGGCAAGAGAACCACCTAAGCGTGGAGTTGGAGGTTGCTGTGAGCTGTGACGCCATAGCACTCTACCAAGGAGAACAAATTGAGACTGTCTCTTTAAAAAAAAAAAAAAAAAAGAACTCATTGTGAATTGCTTACAAAAGTCACAACACTTTTTAAGAATTACAAAACACAAATTACTAGTTCAGAAAGCCTCTGTAAGTGGAGCCCCAAACAAGTGAGGGTTCCTTTTGCATTAGCACAGTACATCATTATTACATTTTATTGATTAACTAAACAAAGTATATCAATGGAACAGGACAGAGAACTCAGAAATAGGACTACTCCAGGCTCAGCACCTGTGGCTCAACTGGCTATGGCACCAGCCACATACACCTGAGCTGGTGGGTTCGAATCCAGCCCGGGCCCGCCAAACGACAGTGACAGCTGCAACCAAAAAATAGCCAGGCGTTGTGGCAGGCACCTGTAGTCCCAGCTACTTGGGAGGTGGAGGCAAGAGAATCACTTGAGCCCAGGAGTTGGATGTTGCTGTGACCTGTGATGCCACAGCACTCCACCCAGGGTAACAGCTTGAGGCTCTGTCTCCAAAAAAAAAAAAAAAAAAAAATAGGACTACTCCAAAATTTTACTAGACTTTAAAAGTAAAATAGCATTATTTTCTTTTCTGGCCATATCAATAGTGCACATTGTGAAAAAATTTGAATACGGAAAATTGCAAGCACACTAAATATCAAGCAAAACTAAAAAGAAAACATTGGCTTGTCCAAAGGTAGTGAGTTATCTCACTTGATTGTTCAGTCAGTTTACAGATTGAACTCCTTGTTCTAATCTTCCCCCTTCTTACTACTGCACTTGACTAGGAAAAAAATAAAAAATAAAATTATCTATGTTCTTTGGTCACCCATATTCTTCTTAGCAAAGTATCTCAAGAATGGAAGAGAGAGTATCCAATGTACTCGGCCCTACTATGAAACCAATTTATAGCTTTCATATGAAAGCTTTAACCCAATTATAGCCCAAGAATATGGGGAAAGGGAAAGGGGGAGGGGAGGGGAGGATGGGTGGAGGGAGGGTAATTGGTGGGACCACACCTACGCTGCATCTTACAAGAGAACATGTGAAACTTATTAAATGTAGAAATAAATGTCTTAACACGATAACAAAATGCTGTGAAGGCTATGTTAACCAGCACATTGTACCCCATGATTGCATTAATGTACACAGCTATAATTTAATAATAAAAAAAAAAGGGCTTAAGAACAAAGGTCTAAGCTTAAGGAATAGAAGATAGGCCACTATGTGGACATAGTTGGGAAATTCAGTGTTTAGGCTGAAGTGCTCATTTCATTCTCTGAACATAAATGTAGGCCTATTTAATTCATTCTTCTAATGAAAAATCATAATATTTGTAAAAAAAAAAATGCTCGTTTTTATTGCAGGTTATTACTACAGATACATCTTATTTAGGCCTCTCAATTGATACTGTATTATGTGTCAATAAAATTATTAGCAATAAAAACTAAAAAAAAAAATCATGCATGTTCTGTGGTCATCCATCATCACCAACTTGAGTATTTTTTTGGCAATTTGTATTGTATTCCACTTATCTGACATCTCAGTGTCCTTTTATTTCCCACCTTTATTCATTGCAGATATTTTCATGGGACAGTCTTTGAGAGCAAGATTGCTAATTGCATATCAAGGGTTTGTGCCATAATTTAATAACTACCACTAGAACAAATTAAGTCACTTCCAGCTGATTACAATTAAAAGTAATTCCATGGGCCAGGCACGGTGGCTCATGCCTATAATCCTAGTACTTGGGAGGCTGAGGCAGGTTGATTGCCTGAACTCACAAGTTTGAGACCAGCCGGGGGCTGGGGGCCGGGCCCGTCAGTAAAAAAAAAAAAAAAAAAAAAAAAAAAAATAGCCAGGTGTCTCGGCACCTATGTCTCAAGCGGCTAGGGCACCAGCCTCATACACCTAAGCTGGCGGGTTCAAATCCAGCCCAGACCAATAAAAATAATGACGGCTGCAACCAAAAAATAGCTGGGCTGTTGTGGCAGGCGCCTGTAGTCCCAGCTACTTGGGAGGTAGAGGCAGGAGAATCACATCAGCCCAGAAGTTGGAGGTTGCTGTGAGCTGTGATGCCACTGCACTCTACAGTGGGTGACATAGTGAGACTGTGTCTCAAAAAAAAGAAAGAACAGAAGGGAGAGAGAGCGGGAAAAAAAACAAGTAAAGAAAAGAAGGGAGAGAGAAAAAGAAATAGAGGAAGAGAAAAAGGACAGAAGAGGGAGGGGAGAACAATTCTCTTCCCACAAGGACCCAAACAGAGACCAGCTCATGTGGGATACAGGAAAAGAAACAATTGTTCGGTTTTTTATTTGGGAAAACTGAAATATATATATCTAAATGACAGAAGTTTCCAAGTTTCTGTTATTGAAATACAAAAATGAGATGTCCGGTGAGAAAATACTATACATTTCAGAACAAAGGTTATTTGTCCATTTTATATACAGATTTCTTTCACTGGTATCTTTATATATTCCCCAGAGTTATGTGCTACTTTTAAATTATTAAATAAGTATATAATTATTTGGAAAGCATTTTTCTATATTACACATTTTTTAATTGAGACAAGAGTCTCACTTTGTTGTCCTCAGTAGAGTGTCGTAGCATCGCAGCTCACAGCAACCTCATTCTCTTGGGTCAAGAGACTCTTGCCACAGCCTCCTGAGTAGCTGGGACTACAGGTGCCTGCCACTATGCCCGGCTATTTTTTTGTTTTAGCAGGCCTGGGTTAGGTTCATACCCACCAGCCCTGGTGCATGTGGCCAGCTCCCTACCCACTGCGCAACAGGTACCGCCTGTATTACACACTTTCATGAGAAGGAAAAGTAATCATTAAAAGAACTTACTCAAAGAACAATTTACATTTCTGTTGAAAAATACGTGAAAAATGAACACATCACCATTGTTACATGGATAATCCATCCTGGAAATCTCCATTTAAATATGAAAACTAAAATGATAAACTGGAATTGTTTAGTTATTAACTGCAATCATCCTACTATGTTACAGAATACTAGAACTTATTCCTTTGCACCCACTAACCAACCTGCCCTCGTCCTTGCCCATCCAATCCTTCCCAGTCTGATAACCTCTCATCCTTCTCTTGACCTAAATTAGATCACCTTTTTCTTTAGCTCCTAAATATGATTAAAAACATGTGATGTTGTTCCTGTACCTGGTTTTTTCACTTAACACAATGGTCTCCAAGTCCTGCCAGATTGCTGCAAAAGACACTGTATAGCTTTTTTGGGGTGTGTGTGTGTGTGTGTGTGTGTGTGTGAGTGTGAATAGTAACCATTATATGTACCACATTTTCTTTATTCCATCCACTGATGGACACTTTGGTTGATTCCATATCTTATCTACTATAAATGGTGCTGCAATAAACACAGAAAGATTTCTCTTCCATACCCAGGAAATTTCTGGGTTATAGACAAGATATGTTACTGAGAATGTTTTTACGTGAGATTTAGATGTACTGGTAACTTAGATTCCTGATCAACAGTGCATATATAGTAGTAATAGTAGTAACAATATCACAGGGACTTATGTGGTAACAATACAGTACAACAATGTAAGAATACTCTATACTGTAAGAATAAATTACAGAAACTATTGTAGCTTTGCTTTAATCCAAACAGAACGTAAAAATAAATCCATACAAGAAGTTCAGATAGGAGAATTGGGGGGGGGGAGGGGCACATGCCTGTGGCTCAAAGGAGTAGAGTGACAGTCCCATATGCCAGAGGTGGAGAGTTCAAACCCAGCCCTGGCCCCCCAATGTTTTGGGGTTTTTTTGGAGACAGAGTCCCACTATGTTGCCCTGGGTAGAGTCCCATGGCATCACAGCTCACAGCAACCTCAAACTTTTCGGCTTAAGCAATTCTCTTGCCTCAGCCTCCCAAGTAGCTGGAACTAGACACCTGCCACAACGCCTGGCTATTTTGTTGTTGTTGTTACAGCTGTCATCGTCGTAGAGCTGGACCAGGCTGGGTTCGAACCCGCCAGCTGGTGTCATAACCACTGCACTATAGGCACCAAGCCTCAGAAAAGAATATTAAAGGTTAACACTCATCTAATGTCTCAACAATGTCCTACTTACTGGAAGGCACATTTTTGAGGCAAGAAGGTACACTAACGTTGAAAGATGATGATGGAGGTGGTGCTGGAGAGGATGGAGTAGATGTTGGGAGAATCGGGATCTGATTCTGTTGTTACCACTGAAGTCAGTTTTTTGTTTTTTGTTTTTTTTTTTGTAGAGACAGAGTCTGACTTTAACGCCCTCCGTGGAGTGCTGTGATGTCACAGGACTCACAGCAACCTTCAGCTCTTGGGCTTCCGCGATCTCCTGTCTCAGCCTCCCGAGCAGCTGGGACTACAGGCGCCCGCCACAACACCCAGCCATTTTTTGGTTGCAGTTCAGCCGGGGCTGGGTTTGAACCTGCCACCCTCGGTATATGGGGCCGGCACCCTACTCACTGAGCCACAGGTGCCACCCTGAAGTCAGTTTCTTGAAAAAAGTATCTAGGGGCTGGGCACATCCAAGTTATGCCTATAATCCTAGCACTCTAGGAGGTGGAGGCTAGTAGATTGCTTGAGCTCAAGAGGTGGGAGACCAGCCTGAGCAAGAATGAGACTCCATGTCTACTAAAAATAGAAAATCTAGCCAAGCATGGTAGTGCACACCTATGCCTATAATCCTAGCACTCTAGGAGGTGGAGGCTGGTAGATTGCTTGAGCTCAAGAGTTGGGAGACCAGCCTGAGCAAGAATGAGACTCCATGCCTACTAAAAATAGAAAATCTAGCCCAGCATGGTAGTGCACACCTATACGCCCAGCTACTCAGGAGGCTAAGGCAAGAGGATCTCTCAAGCTCAAGAGTTTGAGGTTGCCATGAGCTATGATGACACCACGGCATTCTACCCAGGGCAACAGAGTGACACACTATCTCCACATATATATATATATATATATATATATATATATATATATATATATATATATATATATATATATATATATATATATAGGTTTAACACAGTGTATTTTTTTAAATAAATATCAATTACT